>JAVYIG010006138.1:0-123578 GCA_035222895.1 Strongylocentrotus droebachiensis
TGCTATAATAATGTTATTACTCTTGATCAACAAATTCTGGATATGTGATGTACAATCAAGCTACTCGAAGTCGTTAACGGAGAATATAAGACGAACGCAATCTGGAACTCGGATGTGAAAGCGGATACAAACAAAATGGCGCGTCGCACTGATTGCTATAACGGACCAATCACAGCCCGCGTAGCACGACCTGTTAGCAACGACCGACCATTTCCGGACTACGATAATTTCGCTCGGGAAAAGTGATCAAATTTTGGAAGAGACCGAAGGCTGTGCGAAAAAAACTGGTCTAGAAAAACCGTTTAAAAACACATCTTTTACTATGTTTTAGACTTCCAAATTTTGATACTAGGTACAGAAAAGACCACTCTTTCAGAAAATGCAAAAAAACAAAAATCTATTTTTTTCACCTAAATTGACATTTTAGCTGATTACGGAGAATCGCTGGTTGCGACTTTTTGTTGGTTTTGTGGTGCCGGGTCACATATGACCTTGTCAGTTGGCAGTATTGGTATATATGTTGAGTTGAAAAAAATTACGGCCCCCCCTATTGGAAAACTCTGGATCCGCGCCTGTGTATGGGGAATGTCAACAAATGTCAGTTTAATGAAAGAAATGACCCATACCAGACGGTTATTTCTGTCTAAACGTAGGGTAACCTTAGACCGAAAACTTCTGTCTCTTTCGTTCGTTAGCTATTAAAATAAGAGGCTAGTATTATAGTATAACGAACGAAAGAGACAGAAATTTACGGTCTAAGGCTACCCTTTTTCACGATAGAGGTCTTATCTAGTAATAAGGCCCTTACATTCGTAGTTATCGCCATCGGCTGGTCCGTTATCTTCGTATAGAGGATAGTTTCCCTTTTCATGCCCAGCATAAACGTGCAACTGCTCTTCCGAATAATCTCCAGATCCATCGCCCGCCGTAGCCCCATCAGCATCCTTCGCTCCAGTAGAAACTGTGGTCGCCTCTGCATGCTCTTTCCCGTTCTCCATATCGCCGTTTTCAACCTCCTTTTTCGATGCTGTCACGGCGTTTTCATCACTGACACTGTGTTCAATTACTGCTTCAAAGACAACTTTGTTTTCCTCAGCCATATCTCACAGAGGAGCTAGGAACTTATCTTACCTAAAAAGTTATAATGGCACTATAACGCTGAGAAGAAGCATAGACCTACGTCTATGCCTATGGAAGAAGTGACTGGATGGGGGTGGTATACGGAATCTATCGTATACGCGTGCCGACCGAAGAATTGCAAATACATTGCGCAATGGGTGATGAAACTTGAAAGCTACACCCCCCCCCCCCTCCCCCCCCCCCCCCCCCCCCCTCTCTCTCTCTCTCTCTCTCTCTCTCTCTCTCTCTCTCTCTCTCTCTCTCTCTCTCTCTCTCTCTCTTTACCCGACCCCCCTAAATAGGCTAATGTTATTAATTATTGTTGTAGGATAAAACATTGCAGTAAATGGTATACATGTAGGACTACTATTTATTGTAATCATTAATTTTGATAATCACAATGACAATTATCAATTGAATCATGAATTTGGATATATATGGGTATTGATATAATTAAGGTTCAAATGCATTCGAAAAATTGTAACCTTTGTAATAATTAATCTGCAGAGAAATATATGTAGGCCTTAGATAGATAGATACATATGTATAAAGATAGATAGATAGATAAATAGATACATAGGGAGTGAATCAAGCTGCTCGAGTGCAAAAAAATATAGATCTATATTAATATACATGTATAATTATATGACAATGCTCATACCAATGATGAAATATGACTAAATATACTTTAATTAGCATGCAGAGTGATGGAGTGGTATACTATAGGGAGTCGGGCTAACTCTGACCCGGGGACAACTCGCCCGCTGCAAAAAATGTCAGTTTTTGCAGGTTTAGGGTTAGGTTTAGGGTTAGGGTTAGAGTTGGGGTTAGGGTTAGGGTAAAATGACGAGTTAGCCCGGATCAGGTATAAAAAGGGGGTAATGAATAAAAATATCAAAATTTATTTTAATATTTTATTTTTATTACTATATAAATGTATTTCCATCAACCTTCTAAGTTATTATATCACTTTTTTCCTACTTTAATCTATATCAATTGCTTAAATATGCAATATCCCTTTCTCCATTATCATAACATTGGGTCCGAGACCCCTGCATCATTTATGTAACCATCCATGATAATGATTTTACATTTCTCTTCTTTTTTTTCCAGATTGTTAATCAAAGTCTTACTAACATTTAATGCCAGTAGTATTTTCTTAATTGTTCAAGTTTTGAAATACTTTTTCCAAACCAACAGGCTTAATTATTACTTTTTTCCCTGGCTTTTTTCTTACAATATTTCATTGTAAATTTCCATTTTTATATAATCCCATAATATATCTGGTATTTCTTAAGATGAATTAAGTAGACTTGTCAATGCGTCTATATCCCTTATAAAAAAGAACCATGGTAACCATGTTTTTTTTTGTCCAAAGCACCATCCACCATGGTATCAAACAATGATAATTTCATCAAATTTTATTCTTTGATACCATGGTTAACGTGGTTACCATGGTGGATGGTAATTTGGACAAAAGGACCATGGTTACCATGGACTACTATAGTATTTCGACTTTGGTGTTCTTTTAACTGTTTAACATAATTTCATCATCACAAACTATACACTGTATTATTTATTTTCCAATAACCTGCTTTTGTTGCAGAATTAGTAGAAGAGTAACATTAAATGGCAAGTTCCACTGCTTAGTGAGTCAGTGATATTAATTCTATAAAATAAACTTACAATATGTCACAATTTGACAAGTAGCAGAATAGAATAGAAAATAAAATAATGTTTGTATAATTTTTTTTTTTTTTTGGTACGTATTATTTTATTTCCATCATTCACAGGTGTTACAAATAAATATTTGATAAACATTCAACAAAGATTGACATATTGAATGCTACCTACATAAGTACATTACATACGAATGATACGATACGACTCATATGAAAAATTAAGTGATCACGATACCGATCTCCCGTTTGTGAATTATCCGTATCGGATTGTTTTTATGGGATAATTGAACTGAACTTTTAATTGGAGATTGTTATACTTTGTAAGCCTTAACAAATAGGCTTTCATCTGCAGAAATATGGCGGGTCCGCAAAAGGTGCAAAATTACCTGGACAGGCACCGGATTAGTGCCCTTTTTGAGGTAAAGCCTTTAGTTTTGCGGCCCCGTCTTTAAGAACGGTCCCGCCTGATAATATTTGTGTGTGTGTGTTGTTGTTGACTTGTGTTGACTTCTGTTTTTGCTGCTGGAATGCCAAAACATTACCGTGACAATTGTTTAACATGTAAAAAAGAAGAATGAAAAGAAGCTAGAAGTAGATTTAGCGTACATCAGTACAACTACAAGTAGAAAGGAGAAAGAAGCTTACGCCCACGCCACCGAGTTACGTCAATATAGTCTATACGTACATTTTTTTATTTACTTTTTTATTACAATTTTGATGACATCTTCTCTTGAAATGAAGAATTCCAGAGACCAGACCATGGAATTGTAGACTAGATCTAAATAATCTTAAAGGGAGTGTAGCATGGCAAATACTGGTTAACGCTATCTAAAACTTCTTTTGGACAACTTTTCTAAATGAATGGACTTGATTAACGGTCAGCACACGTAGAGTAAAGGAGGTTTTTTTTTGGCCCCTCGGCAGTTTTCGGCCGGTCCATTGGATGCATGGTAAAATCCCTTTAAAAGACATTGCATAATACTAGAGTCTAATAGCATATCACATGTCCCACACAAACCATAACATGCCAGAGTCACTGAAGAACCACATTTGCAATGGAAAATATATCCTTAAATATCACATTTTAGCGATGTAATCGGTGGTCCCGCTACCCGAATCTGGAAAATCTAGTATTGTAAGCGTGTCTGTAAGGAATATGGGTACCATAAAATGAGCTGTATTTTTCAGATTTAGAGCCCGATTTTGTGTGAGTCGCAAGCTCAAAAGTATCTCATCGCACCATTCGCATGTATTAAATGAATATTCTATCAATGCAGCCGGATATCGCAGCGCACACACGATATCTCTTGTCTAATTCAGATTCCAATTTCTGATCACCGCAGAGGTAGTTTTTTCGGCACGGCAAGCTCCGGCATGGGATACCTACTCTGGCTGCTCGTGCTATAGATCAGCGGGGAAAACGCACGGCGCGCTCTCTTGCTTCCTATTGACTGTGTACATGAAAACTACCTTCGAAACAGTGAAAATGGAAATGAATATTGTTATGGCAATTCATGATTTTTTTTCTGGGATTCTTTTTTTGTTTAAATAATAATAATATTTGCTTCATGATTTGAACAAGAAATAATAATAAAAAGGAAGTAAAGACTCCAAAAAATAGGATTTTGTCTTAAGTGGCCGAAAACCACCGCCTTTACTCTACCATATATATGTTTTCACCTTTTACCTGTCTTTTCGGGCTTTTTTAGTAAGACAATGTCTTGTAATGCCCTCCCATAGTTGTATATTCCCGATTGGCCCTGAGTCAGGCCACAGGAAAGACACATAATATCATCATGCTACACCCCCTTTAAGATTTGATTTCATATCATTTTCAGAATGGACTGTAATTGCTGATATAGACCATATGTCAAGACATTCATTAAGACATTATTTCACAAACAGAGCCGATTACAAAGAAAATGTTGTCACTCAGAAGTAGTTTTAGGTTCCTCTTACCATTGGTATTGGTAGTATCAGATTTTCTGAAATTTTAAAGGATAATCCAACCCTTGTAATAAGTTCATTTGTATTAAAGTATAAAAAATTAGAGAAACAAAAGGGCAAAAGTTTGGAATAAAGCAGACTAATGGTAAGAAAGTTATGAATGTTTCAAATATGAGATTATAAGTCTATGCAAATCTCAAACGGGCAGTTTGGTTAGTGGATTGTGACGTAGTCACAGATAACTTTCCAGCTTGCTACATGTACAAAAATTATCATTATTTTCTGTTTTTCTGTTTTTCTGCTAAGCGCCTTCTACCTTGGGTGCCTACTAAAATAAAATTATAGATAGCATATTTTTACAGCTCCTCTAAAGAGAAAAGACCCTCCTGAGCCATACAATTTTGAAAAAATTGACATTTTAGTCATTTTGTGTGTAAGAACAAATGAAAAAAGTTGTCCGCCACTACATCACAGAGACATTAATTCAGCCCATTTGAAGAGGACATTGTACATTTCAAAAATAATGGCCTCATTCATGTTATTACCTGTAGACAGATTCCTAGATTGTATTTATTTCAGGGAAGATACGAGCTTCATTTTGAAATGGTCGAATCGCACATTGAGGTTGTTCTGAATGGTTTACTTTCATTATTAGATAACAATCTTGATCTTGACTAGTACCATCACTGAATGTATTCAATTTTCTGTTGATGGGAAAATGTCTGGTCGCTGTGGTTGGGTAGACGGGTACCCAGTCCCTGCCTGAAATTTTCAAGTGAAACCAGGGTTTCATAAAATATGACTCAACCCTTCTCATGATATATTCTTTCATTGCATAAATTAGGATTATGCAGCATTTTATCTGTTTCATGCACACTAGGTACTCAGCTTGTAAGCAAAGGGTACAAAAATAAGAGAAAAGATCCAACAAAAATTACATTGAATTTTAGAAAAACACTTTTGTTTTAATGGTGAAGATTCAGCTATATTAGAGATGTAACAGTTTTCAAAATAATGCCCTTGGTATTAGCACCAGTGTATACTGTAGGTCATTTTGTATACATGTTGCAAATTTAACACTCAATGTTTTATTTCTTCACTATAGGACCTAATGGCAAGACTGATCAAAAACACCCCTCAGGAACCAGTCCCATATCTTATCAAGATTCTACAAAAGTTTGACGAAAAATCCAAGAAACCAGTATGTTAAAATACTTTCTTCTTTTTAAAGCTAATAGCTAGTCAGAAAACTAAACTGTGGACAGCTCATTATTTCATTGTAATCTAGATGAAGAGACAGGACTCTTAGCCTCATATTGTACTAAAATGTAAAGCTAATGCTGGGCTTATAAAGCTTTTGTTCAAAGTCTGTTTTGACAAAGAAAATAAGTCTGACATCTTAGTTTTCCTTTGTGATCTTAGACCTGGGGTTATTGATATGTGCATGTGTTTGCCTTTACATGTAAAGTTATTTACCAGGAGGAAATGATGTTTTGAGAATTGTGAAAAGGGGATAAATTACTTTTGTTTAAAAGTATTAGTGCTTCTCTGGAGAGAGAATGTGCATGTTTCATGCTCTCTATTCTAAACTTTGGATGTACAAACATGGCACTTCACTTTATTCAAAGTTCCAGGAAAATCCTCTGGCCCCAAAGACGAAACCTCTGACCCCTGGACTCTCCAAGACGCAAAGGGTTCAGTCCAAGAACCCTTTGACAAAGAGCACCTCCTCACTGAGAAAGGACCCACTGTCCAAGAGTACTGGGCAACTAAGCAGATCCACCTCCAACCTAGCCAAGGAGCCATCAGGAGCTAAAGGGGGAAGCCCCTCATCACCCGGATACGCTTGGCAACCCGGAAGTAAGTAGGATATTTAAACAATGGATGTTCAGTTCATTTAACATTTAAAGAAATTAGGCCAGTTGTAGAATTCCAGAGCTTTGGTTCAATATAAACATTTGGGTTACAAGCTGGCTTCAACAATGCTAAACATATATTGAGGGAGCTAAATTCAACATTTAGTGATTTTCATTTTTAATATTGTAGAAGAAAAAAATTAAAACAGAAAATCAATATTATTTTACTCTCAGTTTTTTGTACAATCCACCTTGACCTCAGATGCATGATGTTTCAGGTGCTTAATTTGAATTAAGATGGTCACAAACACCTGGACTAGTGGAAATGTTTAGCCCCAGAGTGTCTTGTATTCCTAGAATAAAACAATATTTGATTTGGGTTTCCTATTTTGAAAATCAGGCCTGCATGTGTAACATATTGTACCACTGACGAGTGAAGACCACAGAAAACTTGTTTATTGTAAAATGAAGAAAAAAAAGTAGTTGAAAGTTAGGCAATCGGGTAGATGCAGTGGAGAGGTACTAACTGATTTATTTTCCAAGCAATTAGTGCTATTTGATGTTGATAATGCATAATATCAGAATCTTTGCTTACCAGAGCTGCATGGTTTACCAGGCTTACCAGAGCTGCATATAGTTCAGGCAAGACATACATGTCCATAATGTAAATCTGCTGAAGAGTATAATGTACTTTGTTTGCATTGTTTAATACATACAAAGTTAAAAGGATTTCCACAGAGACATTACCTTGTTGCTTTTGTGTCGATAACTAACGCTGAAACAGAGTTTAATTCTGTCAATGCTTGCACATGTGTTTAACCATTTTTTTAGCTGCTCCCCGTGGAGCGGATAGAGGCCATCAAAGACCATTGCCCTCAAATGCAATGAAGGACAAGCGTAAGTCTGCAGCAATAACTGAACTGTAGAGCAGTGGTATACTAGATTGACAAAACTGCTTTAAGCAGAAGTAGTCTGTTATGCCACTGTTGCACAGCTGATGCATGTTGTGTGGACTGTTTATTTCATTCCGTTTTCGCTGTGTTTTCTCTGCATTTACTTTCTTTGATAAAAAGACAGATTCTTATTCACTTCAATGTATTCAGCTTCTTTTTCCAATATTATATTTTCTTTCACCAACTAACAAGTTTCTGCTTCTGCAAATTAGTCATTGTAATCTCTTTTTGCCAGAATTTTTTTAATATCTTTAAATGGATTTAATATTATTGTCTGTTTTGATTGAGTGATAAAGCGGTGTTAATTGACAACAACCGTTTTCATAGTCAGTGCTGCAGTCTTGATTTTGTTGGTGGTGTATTTAATGTATTTTTGCTATTTGATACTTTAACATTGAGGTACTAAATAAGAGAATATGGGAGTATTTCCCCAAATATATAATTTTCTTTATTAAAATGTGTCTGTTTTGGAGCTGTATGTGTATTCTAATGGTATTCATTCTTAGTCTTCTTTTGCATGCCTAAGCATAATTACATCACTATCAGCCTATCAATGTAGTTTTATTGTCCATATTATATCCATTTCCTTACATACAATTTCTGAAGGCCTGAGGGTGTCAATGATATATAAAATCATATGAGTCAATACCTTTCTGGGTGTTAGCGGTTTGCTTTTCTTGTAAAAACATAAATATTTGCTGCATTTGTATTTACTTGTTGTAGCAGTGATTATAAGAGGTTGATAAATAATGAGAACTTGGAATATGTACAGTACAGGAGAATAGAAAACATGTTGTGTTCTCATTTTTATAATTTTATTAAGACATCTGAGATACAATGGATTCCCATTCATACGTGATATTATCAATTAGTCATTAACTCTTAAACATCAAAAGTTTCCTTTATGTATGTTTTACAACAACATATAGTTTCTGTCTCATTTCTTTTTAATCCAACAATGCACTTTGATTCACAGATAATAATGTAACTTGGAATAATTTTTTTTTTTTCTTTTATACTGCATTATAATGATACATCAGCTACATGTATTGTTCAGCAAAAAAATTTGAGTGATCTTATACTTCTTTTACTTTGCAATGATGACTGTTTTGTTTCCAAAGCTTTAAACTTGCATAAATGTGTAATTTTGATTTGTAATTATCATCTACTTTAACTTACGATTAATTCTGTTTTCTGTTTTAAATAGTTTTAATCAATGATCTTATTTAGACCATTTTTACATCGTAAACATTGTGCAATTAGTCCCTGGACTACTACATTGTAATCAAAATAAGTTGAATTGAATTGAATAGGGTGGATATACATGTATATACTTTGGTCCAATTCCATTGTTTTTTATTGCTTTTGCTCCGGGAGTTGTAAGGGGTAAAGGTCCAGACAAATCTGTACCATATAATCATTTTAACTTCACTGGATATCAAGGAAAAAACCTTGTCAAGTCAAGATTTATGGTCAATTTAATAATCGATAATTGGATGGTTTATACGTATTGCTTTTGTCAAGAATTGTTTAAAGTTTATTGTACTTTTGTTGTTTTAATAGCCACAAAATCAGGCATAAAAGATGGTGGAAAATAATTCAAATCGATAATGACTTAAAGTTTTTTTTTCAAAGCTTATACTACAACCTCAACAACATGTTAAGAAAAAGAAGAGGCGATCATTTATCATTTTATCTTGCTATCAAATATATCGGCACAACATAATTCTGTGTGAATGTGTTTAAATTTTATATTTATGATTTAAAAGTTTTTAGAATCATGACTGTGATATATTGTACAACTTGTATAACTCATTTGCACTAAAAATTAACTTCACTGGTCATTTTAATAGCATGGAAACGTTTCTATATGACCAATTTATGATTATTTGCACTAAACATTCAGAAATATAATAATTCCATGATCATATAATAGAAGATAATGTTTTCATTATCCTGACAATGAATGATGTTTGTGTTTTCCTATTATAACAATGGAGAATGCTAATATAATGGACCAGTTTACTAACATATTCAAATTTATGGGTGTTTCTTTCTTGGTGACCTAGTGATGAAGTATCCATTAACCTTTTAGAATGAATGAACTACAATACTTTAGAATCCATTCTGCATACATTACATGTTGCTATGTTGGGCAAGTCTCAGCAAAGCTTTTGGGTTGTCAGGAACAAACTTTATTTAAACAGTATGCATCAATTTTGAATATGTACAGCCTGTATAAACTGGTATATTGCTACATTTTATCCTTGAAATGAAGATTCTCCTCCCCCACATTACATGTTGCTATGTTGGGCAAGCCTCAGGCAAGCTTTTGGGTTGTCAAGAACAACCTTTATTTGAACAGTATGCATATAATTTGGATATGTATAAATTGGTCTATTGGTACATTTTATACTTGACCTGAAGATTCTCCTCCCCAATAGTACATGTATAGCAAAATACAAACCCAAGCCACCAATGCATTCAACACTAAAAAGAGAATTGCTTGTTGTTTATCCTTGCAAAATTGTGACACCTTCATTCTTATATCCCCTTGTCACTGATGACTCTTCCACACTTTAGATGCTACAGGTAAATTTGGCGTGGATAGGGGGTATGAGCGACCCTGGATAGCGAACATGAGGAAGATCAAGTATGAACAGGCTCAGTTGAAAGGTGAGTCACTTCATATGTTCCCCTGTCAAATCACTAGATAGGATGCTGCTCATTTCACATTGATGTATGAATCTAATTTTGTCATGTGGGGCAAGGCAACGACAGCTTGCTGGTTATCATACCTGTCTGTTGTTTAATAATAGACAGGTTCCCAGTAATAGCACATGTCCCAAATGACCCCTAATATTCAAAGATCTTCAAAACATGAAGAGGTCCCACTTTGTACATTTTGAAATAATCACTCCTACAGCGATGGAGGTGCTACATAAATAGCCTTTGTTTCCCCTTTTTAAAGAATACTTCCACCTGTGTATCATGGAGTGCACTGCTTGTGCATAAATGAATAATGATTAAATAACTTTCATGAGCATGTTTCCAGTATTTTGTCTCTGTGTATTTCATAATTTGGTCTGCAATGACCTTTACCTGCTCATGCTCAGACTGCAACCGTGAACTGGCTTATAAGGGAGAGATGTTCCAAATTTCCAATATTTACATATCATGTGCATCAAATTGTGTTCCATGCTTTGTACTGATGTCTTCCCACACTCATCAATTGTAGACCCCTCTCCACAAAACCTTCCGAAATATTACATGTTTGTGTACACAGTTGTATTAAGAAAACACTTAACTAAGTTTTGTTAAATCCTTGGATATAATTCAAAGCCTTCTTCCCTAATATCCTTTTACCAAATGATTTCAAAAAATTTCATAAAGTCTTCAAAAACTTAATAAAGACTAACATCTACTGTACCATTGTAACATATATGTGTTAGTTCAACTCTACTTTAGTATTTACTACAATAATTCCCCTTTCTTTCACTAGGTAGATTGAATACTATAACTCATTGAAAACCCTTTTGCTTGAAAAGAGAAGAAAACATTGCATTTTCCACCCCTTTGCATCTGCAGATATTTTTGCATGCTTCAAAACCATTGAATGAAATCATGCACTTCACATACAACAAACTTTATTTTGTTATAGCCATTCGTGTCTGTATTCAGAAAGAAAGTATTAAAGAATAGACTAATATTCCAAATTTTTACATCTGCTTTTTGGTTTTCAGCCCAAAAGACTCCCTCCCCCTTCTTATTTTCATGCCTCCGCCCACAGTTTTCAGGTTACCTGTCTGTACGTCCACTTTCTCCCACTTTCTTGTTAATGCAATATCTCAAGAACCACCTGAGATATAAATTTTAAACTTGATGATAGTATGTAGCACCTTAGCAAGACAATCTGAGTAGATTTTGGAGCAACTAGGTCAAAGGTCACAAGGGTCAACTTATGAAATTCCAGGTATTAGCCTTGTTATTTCAAAATATCTAAAACCACTAGAGATATGAGGCTTAAATTTGGTGATGATATATGTATTACCATAAGAAGATAATCTAATCAGATTTTGGGTTCAAAGGTCACAGAGGTTAATTTCTGAAATTACAGGTTTTAGCCTTGCTTATGCGATTTCTCAAAAACCACAAGAGATGGGCTTTTTGTTTTCATTGTGGTATGTCACAAATAATTTCATCCATTTCCAATACTGAATTTAAGGGGGAGGCATGAAGGAGACTTTTTTGTTTTTTTTGTTTAACCCACGATTAATATACATTGATTATAACAGTTCATCAAACATTCATGTACTGTGCATGCTATTGCTAGCACTTGTACACCAACGAGTGAAGCATGGAATCATGAGCATGTTTTAATTGAATATCTGAATGAATCCATGTAAGTGTTTTACCAGTAGCGATGAATAATTCATGATGCAGTCATTAATGTTATGATATGGTATGCTGTTTTGAATTAACATTGTGTCAACCCCCCCCCCCCCCCAACCCCTCCTCTTCACTGACCAAATAATACATTTGTCAAGCATTTTTAGAAACCTGTTTCCCTTTTCATGTCAATTTTAGAAAGACATGACTTCATTCAGGTTCATGTTTAAGTACAGAAATGAGAGGAATATATATTTTAAACAAAAAGGAAGGTCTTCAAATGTGCCAAGAATGCAATAAAAAGATATTTGTTTTTGTACTATTTTGTCCTTAATCCCAGTGATCACAAGAAGCATGTCTGTTAACAAGTTTGATAACAGGATGGAACAGATGATTGATTTTGAGAATGTATTGTATGATTTTTGCATCTAACTAAATAATTTATTTGTTTTTCCTTTATTTATTTTATCTCCCCATTGCGTGTTTGAATGTTGTGATCATTATTGTTTTACACCTGATTCTAACCTTATGTGCCTGAATGTGATTTGATTTGCACCTTTTTTCTATTATTGTCACTACTATCTATTATTGCATGATTACAGTTGACAATTGGTGTTGGACATTTTACATAAACAACATTCCTTCTTTTAGGGGAAGAGGGTCCATATTACTTTATTTTACTCAAAATAAATAACCACTCTGACTTTGTGTTAAGAGATGTCCATGTACAGGTAGTAAAATCCTGTCTTTAACACTTTTGACTCAAAATTGGTGCTACAAATCAACCTGCCTCCCTCCCGATAGCAACCAGAATAAAATTAATGATGTACAACTGCATAAGCTAAAAAGATATTTTGTTTGGAAAACAGAGCAAAAAATATGAGGATTATTTTAGATCATGCCTTTAAACTTAAAATGGAAATGAATTCAAAGAACCTATTAAAGATCTGAAGAATAGAGAAAAGGGGATGATTGAAAGTCAACTGAGTACTTCTAAATATCTTCTTAATTCGCTAATTCAGAGTTGATCATATCTTTAATAGTTGTGTGTTTTTTTAATTTATTTAATCCTTATTAACTGTGTGCTATGTGTGGATAACTACTGTTTTAGTGTACCGGTAAATTCTGCTTACATGTATGACTTAAATATGTAAACAGTATTTAGCTGTGCAGATCTGTTGAATGGTATACACCTGTAAACCTTTGCTGTTCTTTACTTTTGTTCAATAGCCTATGCCTAAAATGCTAGAAGAGACATCTCTTTAAGTTTGCTGTGAAAGTGTATCTTAATTGTTGATTTATTCACAATATTGTACATGTATCTATACAATGTGTTGGTGTTTTAATATGTTTTACGTTTTCCTTCACTTTGAGAATATACATGTGTACTTGGTAGTGATAGCTGTAGTAGTGGTGGTGGTTTTCTAACCAGCTGATATAATGACCAGGTCTTCTTTTTTTCTTCCCTTCTAAAATGCATTTTTCAGTTTTGGTCTTTGTCATGGATATGAGGAGAATTACAATGTACATCTCATTGATGATCGAAAACATGATATTGAGAAAAATGCATTCATCTCCAATTTTTCACTGTACATGTATGCTCTGTCTCTCTGAATACCCATTAACTTTTGTCATAACTAAATTTGTCAACTTAAACGCATACTTCGGCTTTTACCTTTCTATTTTTTGTGCTACTAATAATGAAATGTCAAACATCATTTAACTTCACTGTGAATTTTCTCATGATTGCTGTTTTGTGTTTTTGTGCTAGCTTGCTTATCTATGTTAGTTTGCTCTCTGATACAATTGTGTCTATTTCTGCATGAATTTTTCTTGATATTTCATTCCACCCCACCACTAGCACTACCACCAATACTTACACCACCAAAACTATCATCATAACTCTACCGCCATCCTACCATCACCACTGCTATCAAGTGTTATACCTACTATAGCAACATGCAACCTGTCCACCACTAAAGCCCAACAAGCGAAACCATCACCACAACTTCTATCACAATCCTATCAAAGCCAGCACAACTAAACTAAAAGTTTTAGAAACTAATAATATTAGTTTGACTGAAGACAGCTATGGTACTTCTTCTTCTTCTATCACAACGACTCTCAATATCATCCAATTGTGAACCTCATTGCATCCAGGGTCCTGTCTTGAAAAGAGTTGTGTTCGATCTGTATTGACTACTTTGCAAGTCCTTAAATTAATCACAAACTTTCAGACCCCTATCTCTTTGAAAGTACACAGTTGCAATTGGTATTAAGTTACGATCTGATCGAAACAATGGCAACTATTAGTTTGCCTGAAGTCAGCTATGGTACTTCTTCTATCACCAAGACTCTCAATATCATCTAAATTTAAGACAAGGCCCAAAAGTTGGATTGAATAAATTCAGCAAAATACAATTTTCATCTCAAACTGAAGCTAGTTTTGATATTTTCATAACATTTGTGCGAAAGAGATATCTGTAGATAGGACTACCCCTTGGACTTTCCACCTCCAGACAAGTACTTCCAAAGAACAGTTATCCTATAGGACAATACGGTGGATTGACAATTTTCAATGCCCCCTCCCCCCCCCCCCCCTCTCTCCCTCCCCTCTCTCCCCTCTCCTCCTTATAAGATAGAAGATAGAAATATACTGAGCATGTAAATCTTTAGCCCTGGGTAATATTTAAACATTTCTGATTAAATCCCATAAATCTCCTTGGGTATATAAGGCCACAGCTGATATTTTCCCCAATTTTCCCCTCAATGCTTCAAATCAACTAAACACTAGTGTCTCTAGATGGTGCTGTAGATGGTGTATCCACCGTATACACTGTGGACTACTACAGTCAGTGTTGTACACCTTTGGACAACTAGCAAACTCTGTAGTTGAATCACACGGTCTGCTTGAGAATTTTCAGCAAGTCTTTTGTAACATGTACATGTAGTTTGTGCATGATTCAGTCACATGTTAAACACTTTCAATAATGTCAAACTTAAATAGTATTTGATAATAGTTTAAAATGACTCTTATTTCCATTAATGCACTTTGGAATTCACACTTTGACATTGCTCAGCCCGAAAGTTACATAAGAGTTCAAGTACAGCAGATGATGCCGAAGGCTCCATCAAGTCAACTCTTTCAAGCGAGGCAGACAGCATGGATGTAGACCAAATCTTTGAGATGTCACAGGAGAAACCTCCTGTAAGACCTAAAACAGTGTTCAGCAACCCAGGTACTGGTCCTTCCGTGTCGAGTCTTAATCTTTCTTTTAGATTTGCTAGGGTAGAATTTTTTTATTTGTAGGAAAAAGCATGAACCTGTTTAAATACTCATCAGAGTTCAACTAAATATCTTCTTCAACCCAGGTAGCAAGTCCCTCCAAGTCAGGTCTTGGACCTGATCTTAAAGTTGGTTATAGGGTTCAGTGCTAGAAATGGCGCGATCTCTTGTAAGACTTCAACTGCTGTTTGCAGCAGCACAGGTATTGATGAGTTTTAAGTCTAGTCTGAGACTGGTCTTAAATTTGGCCCTGAATTAAGTATTAGGTTTGGAGTTAGGGTAACAGGCTAGAAATAATAAAGATACCTGTAGGTCCAATTTTAGACTAAATCTGAGTAAATTTTCAGGTTCAGCATATTGATATGACCTGTGAAACTGCAGTTGGATTTGTATGCCTTTCCATATAAGTGAAAGGCCACAGTACTGATATCAAAATATTGACAACGATCAGTTGGACATTACTGTAGTGTGGAGCTGATTAGGCGTTTCAAGATTGCAAGATTGTTGTGAAAACGGGCCATCAATAACAGGTAGCTGCACCAGTATTCCCAGATATAGAACCAAAATAAAGAAGAACATGAAAATGAATGAACATTAAATCACCTTTCTATGAACTGTGATAGAAAAGACTGGATCATGATTTCACATTTTGACTGAGACCAATGAAGGAAGCACTGTCAGACTTGTGAACCCAATTGGCCTAACTTTTTTTTACTCCAAGCTCTCTTAAGGTGGACCATTTACATTACATCTTCATGGTTTACGCAGATATATTGCTTTTTACCATATTTCTCATTGTGCAAATTGATGTTGCGAAAATGGTGAAAGTCTTGTATTGCATATTTGTTGTTTTTTACTGTAATATTGTGGTGGAACAGTAGATAGATTTGGAAGTTGATCGTGACATCTTTCGGTGAATATTCTTGTACCCTATTTCTTTTCCATTTACTCCTCAACTTTTCTCTTTTCTATACATGTTTATATGTACCACATCAATGATTGCACACATTTTATTCATAAATGAGTATCCATATAACAAGGCATTTTTGTTGGTTTCTCATGGTACTTCACTGGTATTGATTAAAGTATTTAGTATTCTCAGCGGGTATTCTTAACAGGGAATTGTCTTCTTATCATAAAAAACCTCAATATGAAATAATCCTAACATGTTTTCAAATTTTCCTTTCCATGTGGTATTCATATCTCGGTTCTGTGAATAAATCAATACATTTTGCACATTAATTTTCAATTATACTAGCCAGACTGTAATTTTTTTATGTCAGAAACTAACATATCTTTGATACATGGTGTACACTGTACATTTAATTCTTTTTATTTGTGTTTGCCAAAGGGTGCAGAAAAAAGGTTTAGCAAAACAAAATATCCAAAAATATTATATTGAGGTGATGAATCTTTTGATAGATATGTAATCTCACCCATATTTCATTTGAAGAAATTTTGATGTTTGATATTATAGTACATATATTTCCAGCACAGTTTAAAAAAAAAAAATTCATTATAATTAGCTTCATGACCAGTGAATTAATTCCTCCATCTTCTTTCCTTGTAGCTTCACAGGCATGGGTAGACATGGTAAGTGTTTGTATGCTAAATTTGAGAAAAAAAATGAAAATCTCACTCCAAACATTCCATTATAGTAAGAAAATGTGTCAAGCACCATAGATAAAGTACATCAACATTTTGCTTTTCAAAAGAAAAAACAATGCTGTAACATATGTATATTTCGACCATGTACATGCAATTATGATAACAATATTCAGTAGGTAAATACATAATATATTTTTGCATAAAATTCGAATTTGTGGATTACATTTTCCCAATGGTTACCAATATTGATTTAAAAAAAGTCTTGAGAATCAGCATTGCATGTCCACTGGTTAATTGTTTCCACTAGATACAATTAATTGCTTTTATTTTGAAAACTTTTTTTGTAAAATGTCAGTTCATTTTTTTTTAAATAGTTTATTTAGGTCCTGCACCCTCAAAATATGCTCTTATTCTAGGTCAATTTTAACCCTGATGTACAGTTACTGGTATCAATCAATTTGTTATGCTCATATCATAATGCAAATAAACAGATACACTGTATTGAGTCCAAAATAGTGAGGGAAGTTTATATGCACAGCCCATTTAATAGGGATCAATCTTTGTGAAATCGTTGTGAGATCTGGTGATTGGTTTGTCCTGTGGAAATCACCAAGCACTACCAGCCACCTCAACAGGACTTTATTTAACCCATTGCCTACTGGAACCAATGTAGTCTGAGATTGATGTTAAATGTTAATTTCTCTGCCCTGTACGGCTGTAGGACCCGCAGCCTTATCAGCCCCCTCCTCCCAAGCCCTATCAACCCCCTGACCAGGTGGAAGAGGCTTTCCTAAAGGAGGAACTTTCAGCTGATAAACTCATGAAACAATATGAGAAAGAATCCTCCAAGAAGGACTCTGCAGCATCAGACAAGCAGAAAGTGTAAGCAACAAAACAAATAGAAAAGGAAAGCCATCAATAAGGACCTCTATAATGTTCCCAAGTTAACAACAACTAAAATGTCATTAGAAATGTTTTGATTTTGGTTGCTTTTGTCACAGTATGAATTGATATGTAGAGTCAGGATTCCCAGTTATACTGGAAATTAGGGAAAACCTGGAAAGTGAGATCCCCTTTCTCTTAGTCAGGAAAAGGTAAAGAAACTTGAGAAAAAGTGCTCAAATCAGGAAAATTCATTCATGAATTTGTCTTTGTTGATAAAGCAACTAGTCAGTATCTTATAGTTGTCTTATTTTCAAACTATGTATCCACTGGATTTAGAACTTTCCAAACTTCTATAGGTTCAAACAATCATTGTGGAATTTTGAAACTCCATTAGAGAAACTTGAGGGAAAATCAGGGACTTTTTCTTCTTGTTTAGAACTTTGATAGTATTATCGTTGAAAAGTAGATTGGATGGTTCACTATCAATTTGTAGGACCTACGTCTTCTCTGTTTGTTCATATTGACGCTATTTTATTACCGGTATGTATTTGGAATCTGTTTCTTATTGTGACAGTACATTCCCTCCTTTTCTTCTTTGAGTTTTCTTTAAATGATTGGCACTAATATTGCATGTGTAACTCTTTGGGCTGACATACCTAAACGAACCTGACTGCACTCTCTGTCATCCAAGTTTTAACCATGTTCAATCTAGGATGTGGTACATACAAGATGAATATCACTGTTATACACAATTGTATTGGTTGAACAGAGAGCAGAGAAGAGCTAAACCTGATCAGAAAGCCAAGAAACATAAGGAAGAGTTGGCCGCCCTGGTAGAGGCCCAGCGGAAGGTGGAGACCCTAGGGTACCTTGATAGCGGAGGAGAGACAGGAGATCCAGACCAAGGGGGATATGAAGAGGCTACAGATGTGCTGGGTAAGTATGGACACGACTGCCATGGTGATCAGGAAGATAACAAAATAATGATTATGATGGTGGTGGTGATTTATATGAACAGAAAGGTTGTTACATCCACCAGCAATTGATGAAATCTTACAAGCAATAGATGATAATGACAAATAGAAATTATGTTGTGAATGAAGAGGGAATTTTCAGATGATGATGATGTTGATGATGATTGCTATTATCATTATTTGATACGATGATTATTATGGTGGTGGCTGTTATTCATGATGGTGATGATGATGATGTCAATGAAAATAGTAATGATGATGTTTAGCGATGGTGGTGATAGAATAATAGTGGTGATGGAGATGATGGTATTGGCGTCACTGCGGCAGTGGTTTTTAAAAGTCAATTCTGATTATATTTCACCCAAATCAGAAAGAATGAGATAACAAAAGAGCCGTATGAAGGTTATGAGAACTTGGGAGGGTTTTTCAGCAAAAGCAAGAGTCCTGGATGTAAATGATTTCGTGAGAGAGAGAGTGCAATTTTTTTTGGTAATATACAGGTATTCCATTTTTCATTGTGATTGGCTTTCTTTTACTTTTTCTTACAAATCATACAGAAGATGCAAGTGACCTGATGGATGAAGGGGTCACTAATGTCAAGAGCACTGGTAAAAAGGTCGGTGCACTTTCTATTATTTGTTCTAAATAAATATTATTATCTCATATATTTGTTCTTAAGGTAATAAACAAAACACAGGTTTTGAGTTGCATCTGGTTTTCAATTAGATGACAAATGAGAACATGACTGTGTCTTTCATCAATTAAAGAATGATTGAAACTACATCAATTTATAATCTGTAAATAAATAAATAAATAAATAAATAATTGAATGAATAAATAAATAAAAGTGACAAAGAGCAAACAAATGAACAAACAAATGAAGGAATAAATAAGTAATTAAATACATCACCATAGAGATCTAAATACAAACATTTCATTACTTGCTATTTTATCATTTTTAACCCAGTTCCCATAACGTTAGAAAATATAGAGCTGGAAAGGTTAGTTTTATGTCATACATGTAAGAGTGTATTGCATTTCTTATATTCAGAGTTAACTGTTGTTATGACTTTTGACCATACGTTGATACAGAAATGCATTTCATAAACTCCAATAACTATAACATCTCTAAGTGCACTCACAAACATTGTTACATTTTCCTGAAAGAAGTTGAATTGTTTATTTGTTTGACTCACACTTGAGGGAGGGAAGGGGGGGGGGCAGACGTCCCTGAAAGTTTTAAGAAAAATGACATGTTTTTAGCAAGAGACGAAGCTATTGCTCATGTTGCAATGCATACCAGTAATTCTTTATGTAGTGTAGTGTAGTGTTAATAACCCTAAAATCATAGATATCATCATTCAAATTACTTTCATACTATTGTCACCACCCTCATCATCTTGCTTACTATTATCTTCTGGGCTCATTCTTCAACACACATTCTCAATAGTTAATCTCTAACATTTATTTATAAGATTGGTAAGAAAAAGAGCTCTAAAGTATCATTTATTGTTTGAATTATTATTTGTTTGTAAATCTTTAGGTCCGTCGTAGACCGCCCCCTGCTCCTCAAGTAAAAGTTGGTGTGTGCAGTCGGTGTGCAAAGTAAGTTCCTCTCCCCCCCCCCCTCCAATAATACCAAGATGATTATATGAACTTTGTATAGTACATGCTTCAATAGTATATATGGAAATTGACAGACTGAATTTTCAAGATTCTTGGTGCCAATTCCAGTGTTTAGGAAAGAATGGCCCTGTTTCAAAAAACTTGCTATGAATAACAAATGCTAAATTTCTGTCACAAATTTGCTCTCAGCCAATCAAATGCCATGATTTCAGTAGCTTATAACAGTTATTGTAATTTTGTTATTAATAACAAGTTTTTTATGAAACAGGGTCCTGATGTGGAAAACAGTATTCAACATACATCAGCAAAACACAGAGGAAAATATTTCAGTCTTTAGGAAGAAATGATATCAAGATCATTACTGTGACATAGAGTTGCCAATTAAAGATTCTTTTGTGTCAGAAGTAGTCACTAGTCGGAAGAAATGATAGGGAATATGATATGAACTACTACATGCATACTGCTTCAAGAATGTGAAATTTGGACCAGAGCCCTGTTGCATACAACTTAGCATTGATGGTTACTCTGCCATTAATGGTAACTTCCATGGAAACCTTGATTTGTTTGGCTGTTGAGTAATGTTGCCATGGTAGTTAATATTGATGATAAGGTTACCATCAGTGGGAAGTTTTATGTAACAGGGCCCAGGAACAGCTACAAATAGCCTGATCTTCTTGGAAGAGAAACAGGTACTTTCATTGCAAGATTTTTCTCACAAAAGATGATTCATGCTTACTATCACTCAGGAAAAAACAAAAACAAACAAAAATTACAGTGTTTGTCAGGTGAATGCTCTTTGTAAATGATTGAATAACATTTAGTGACATTAAAATGGATTAAAAACATTGAAGAAGTATTATTTATCTGTTGGCAACTGAACGTCTTAGGCTTAATACAGGGACAACACAGTACCCATATACACTGGATTGAAGACATAATGCCAGTTTGTGGTTAATAGTAGGAAATTTGATTTTGAATGGATGGCTATAGGCTAACCTCACTCTTTAAATCAATTAGTGGTCTTAGACCTGCAGAGTTATGGGCAGATTGATTTAATGAGCAAAGGACATGTGTAATGAAGCATGCTCTGTACTTTAAGCATGACTAAGGGTGTGGTGGACCAGATCAAATTAGTGGTTTACTTTCTTTTCTTTCCTTTTCTTTCTTTTTTTTCTTTTTTTTAATTTTATTTCCTCTTCTTTACCTTTCATTTCTTTTCTTTTCTTTTCTAATCTTTTCTTTTGTTTTGTTTTCTTTTGTTTTGTTCTCTTTCTTTTTCCTTTCTTTTCTTGTGGTTTTTGGTGCATTGTACGGTGCAGATGGGATCTGTTGAAGTTGAAGTTAGCACATCAATGCATCGACCATCATTTGCTTCAAAACTAGAAATTATATATTTGTTTTTCAACCAGAGAAATAACTGATAATATGAATTGACATGCTCAAGTAATTCATGACTTTAAGAAACTCATCAAGTGCAAAGCAAATTTAATTCTGTTATAGAAAGAGATTGATGTGGAATGAAGAGGAGATGATTTGATTCTAATCTGCTTCTGAAGTGGATAACTGAAGCAGTCTAATGATTATTGATTTGTGGCTATTGTTGATTTATGGCTCTTTAACTTGAAAACAAGTGATGTCATTACGTATGTCTTATACATGAGGCAGTTAAATGTTTAATTGTCAGTGCTTTTGTATATCCTTGTGCCTATATTTGTGTGTAATTTCCTGCCCGACCATAATGAGTCCTTGTTGGGTTCTTGCACTTCATTTGAATATATGCCACCAATACCCAATACTTATAGATGAGACTGTAGAATTATTGTTTGTCCAGTGTTTGTGCATTTGTCTGTGTATTAAAGGTAGTTTATCCCTTCTGTAGCCAACATCAAATTTTGTAGAACTTTGCAGGAATTATGAATATGTCACGTATGTCCTATCTGTGAAATTTAAACATTAGCAGTGTCCTATTCAAATTATGCAAGGAATCCTGTTTACTTGCTAGACTTCACTGTCATAGTGACTACTTGACTGATTGACTTCTTTTTTTCTTTCGTAATAACATGACGCATAGGGACATGCTATCCTGTAATGTGTTATGCGCTATAAAAGAACTGAGTATTATTATTATTATTATTATTATTAACATACATAAAATCAACTGTAAAGGGTACATGAGCATTTGTCTACATCAATAACCCACTTCTTGTAATGGCCAAAATTAAATATGGGACATAGTACCTTTAATGGTTTCCCCTTTGAAATGACCAAGCCCCCCCCCCCCCCCCTCCACTCCTGATATGCTGTTTAGCAATATTTAACTTGAACTGAAATTTGTTGTACTAAGACACCAGGGCGCCATCTTCCAAATAGTTACTCTAGATTCCAATATCTTGCATTTTAGTCACAACTCTGTACAAATGGGATAGGAGTATATAAGTTTGCAGTCGATTGTAGGATCCATCGCAATTCTTGTGAGTGATGTACCTTTCTTCTTCTGTTTCTTGTTGTAGTGTACAAGGAGGTGGGGATGGAGCCAGTACGGTTGCAGGCTTTGCTCAAGGGTATGGAGCCTATGCAAGCATTGACAGCTCCAGTGAGGTATCCCATAGCTCCAGCTCAGACTTTGAGAGTGCTTCACAGGTCTCTGGACCCGTAAGTAATCCCCCCATGGCCCAAAGAGACCCCTTAAATACAAAATGTGTGTTCTGATTATTTCTTTCAATTATCTCTATCATCATGCTGTAATGTATTGAACCTGTATACTCAATAGCAGAGGGTGGTTGTTGAAATGTTAACTTGTACCGTATTCAAGTATTGGCCAAACAAAATTTAGAATAATAACGGTCAGGGGGGATTTATTGCTTATTATTCTGATAATCAGGATATTTTGGGTACTTCTTCAAATAACCTGGAAGATTTCAAGCATCGATGTGACAAACATAAATAAAAGAAAATTAGTCCCAATGTTTCTTAAATCAATCAGTGATTACAATAATCTGTGGTAAAGTGTGATTAACGTGTGAAGTTTATATTTTATCTGTTTGTGATGATCTCTTGTTTAAAATGGATCTCTTGTTTAAAATGGATATTTTGCATATCTTTCTCTATATATATAACAGAGACCAATGGCTTGGGAAGGAACTACAGGTAAGTTATATTTCTTGTAAAATCCCACCCCCTAAACACCTAAAGACATGTTTGTACACTTTATCAATATATGTGACTTAGTGATGTATTTCTATATCCTACACCTAAATACAAACTTCATCTAGTATATTGTATTTGAGCAGTGACACATGTAAGATTTGATATCTTAAATGCTAAAGAAACATAAATACTGAAATGTAGCAGCTTATTCGTAAGTCCTTGAAGTTCTCATGAAATACAAGAGACATAGAATGGTTTGAATGCAAAATGATTTAATGTTTTCTGGAATTTAAGACTATATATGTTCTTACCAGCTCACACAAATTCCAATCTACAGCTTTTATGTTGATATAGTCAGTGATCTATGCCAAATTGGTTGGTATTACCCACAAAAGAATTCCAAACGTCCACAGTTCTGCTCTGGGTAATATTCTAAGTTAACTCCTGTAATGATGTCAAGTTTAGCTACCACGATCCTTGTCTGCATGATTTTAGTTTGATTAGGACCTGCATACCTGCAATCAGTCTCTTTTCTATAATCTATGATCTATTTATCTGCCCCTTCCCCTAGATGATGTCAAACCAACCAGACCCGGCACAACACGCAGCATGACACATGAGTGAGTAGCAAGGCCGAATAGAAATATAACTCTGTGTTGATGGGTAGCTGGAAATAGCTCTATTTTTCCACTTACATTTTTTGTGTGGTTGTTTGATGAGAAATATATGTAATTTCAAAGAAAATAGTTTGTTACCATGGCAATGGTCAAAATGTCATTTAGAAAAATAGCAACAGGTGGATTTGTGTTTAGCAACCCTAAAATAGGGGAAATAGCACATAAAATCAGATTCTACAGAAACTTCTAAGTACACTTTCAGCTTGCCATGTTCCATTATTCTTTCTCACAGTCCCTCTTCTTTTTCTCATCCTCCTCTTCTTTTTGTTTCTTTCTGTTATCTTCTCTTCTGCAATTATGGTTTGTAGTAAATGAAGGTGTACTCATCAAACACACTCCCTTCTGAGATCATAATTATGCCTTCTTTCCCATAGGGGCCTATTTTATTATCATGTGCATGTATGCACAATTTGTACCATCTCTGTGCTATTCATATCATTACATTTGCCACTATCCACCCAGGTGATGTAAATGGGTACAAAGTTAGACAAAATTCTACGAATGCCAGAGGGCCTTATCATAGTACATGATGCTCAGCTAAAGCTTGGGGTAGTAAGAGTACAATGCATAGAAACATATATGTATCAAGCACTACATGAATATTGATATTATTTTTTCAAAATTCATGCAAAATCGAGTGGCATAAGAAAATAAATGTTGATATTGAGTAATAATACTGTGTTTTGATTTCCACTGTAGCCAAGCCAGTGAGTTATTCCATCAGAGTTCATCACAGTATAGAAGTGGTGGTGCTGAAGGAAGTAGTTCATTTCGTGTAGAGAGTAGCAGAGAGGTCAGATCATCTCAAAGATGGGAAACATCATCGCATACATCAGAGGTAAGCAGTTTATGGCTCATTTTGCCTGTTATGTGATTTTTAAAAACTTTTGTGTGCTTTCAAACTTTTCATATGCTGCACAAATGATCTCCTTGTGCCACATTGTATTTATCATGGGATAGACTTAACTATTTTCAGTGCAAGATTAAACCGTCTTGTCATGGAGCTAATCAAGGCCAGAAATGGGCAATTTCACAAAGCCATTATGATGTACAAAGCCATCCTTCTGTCAATTGGTGCCTATTGTTCTTGTGCGAAATTGCACGTGTGGCGATTGATCGACTGTGCTGAGAGGTGAAGAAATCAGTCAAAATGTTCATGTAGAATCACAAAGTACACAAATCACACTTTCACATGCTTGAAAGTTTCAGGAATATCGCTAAGGGCTGAGGGGGGGGGGGGTTTTCACAAAATTTTCAGGCAGTGCCAGTGAAGTTTGAAGATTAAATTGAATCACAACATAAAATATTTGAAATTTGCGTAAGTTTCTTAAGCCAGCTGTTGATAACTGTTTGAAAATGTTTTATCTCATGAAAGTTTACTAGTTGATGGCTAATTAATACATATATCTATCCATCTGTCTAGCCCAATATCTCCTTATTATAGGGTTTTTGAACAATTTTAGGGGTGCCCTCAATTTAAAGGGCAATTGACGACTGCATGCCATTATATCATATATTCTCATTTGGTGTGTAAATCTGCCCTCATCATTTCCCGGAGTAGCAGTTTGAGATAAAACCTTCTGTTGCCTCATTACAAAGAACATTTGAGTCATATAAGAGTTGGCTTGCTTAGTGAAATGTACATGCTGTGGCATGTAAAGACCCACCTGGAACACAAGAGGCATAATTGCTTCTTTTTTTTTAATCAAAATTTTGCAGAACTACAATACATCATACATGTATAAAGATCTACTTTAAGTATATGCCTGTAACTCTCTCCTTCGATTAGCTTCAATAATACTGAAACGGTAGGTCAGACGTGCTGTCCCTTCAGAAGCAATTGTATCACCAACAATTACGCCTTTTTGTGTTCTAGGCACATATCTACATTGGAACTACATTTTGCTATTGCTGTATAACCTTAGTTTAATACACCCCCAACCCCTCTTTCTCCTCTTTGCAATGTATATCTGGAGCCATATTTCTTCAGGAGAGGATGTTTACTGATTGTGTATTCTTAACATCTCTCTCTCTCTCTCTCTCTCTCTCTCCCATCGGTAGGTTGAGAGACGAGTAACAGGAACGGAATCACTACTTGAGAGAGGGCGCTCTTGGGCTCAGCCAGGTTCTGACGACGATTCAAGTGTCTAGTCTCTACTCAGATATTGCCTCTTTTTGTATGACCAATTTTAGATATGACATATCTTATTTTTTACCCCAACAAATCATTTGCGTAGCCACTACATAATCAGTAAGAGCCTTGAAGTCTTTGCTATATACTAATATGTGCTGCATTCCTATTCAAAGAGACAAAGCTTTGTCTTTTATCACTGGGTTATTTTGAGATAACATTTGAGATAATATTTTATCCCACAAGCCAGAAGATGGTTGCATTCTCATCTCTTTGTGTTGCATGCTTACAGAGCTTTTAATTGAACAAACACCAGTGTACCAAAAAGTTGTTCATCCTGTGTATTTTTATACCACTCACATGCAAACCATCAGGAAAAATACTTTTTTTCCGAAAATAGATGTCTTCTTAAAAGAATGGTTCGAACTTGTTGACTACTTACATGTAAATAATAAATAATAGTCCCTCCATTCTTTTTGCCAATACTGTCCATGAGTAAGTGAATGTTTTGTAAATGTTCTATGTCAGTTTATTTATTCTCAAGCTTCATTGCTTCTTTGTTTGAAAGATAATGTGATGATGTCGATCTTAAAGCCCAGAGCATTCAAGCATTATATATATTTGTGAAGTAGGATATGTATGTGTTACATTCTGTTTTATGCTTATATCATTTTAGTTGCATTTTACATGTATGCTCATTTTATATATAAATGTCATATGGTATGGCATTAATTTGAAGAAGATAATTTTCTTGGGGGTAAAACTCATCTGGAATGGGGGAAAAGGCTTCTACTTACATAATAAATACACATTGTGTTAAAATTACGAATGTCATAGTAATGAGGAATTTATTGGACATGTATTAGGATTCTGTTCATCTTTTAGATATACAGGCCTCATCCAAAGAGTAGATCAGGGTGATAAATACAAAAGCAAACATGAGCTACGGGTAGTCAGGTCTTGACCAGATGATCTACAGCTTTTCTTTCATCTGTTTTTTCTTCTTCTCCAGTTGAGGAGACACAGACTTTTAAACTATTTAGAAATCAGAGTATTTTGCTATTTGTCATCCTAAAGTTAAGCAGTGTAACATATACATTGAATCTGAAATACATGAGAGTGATAATGGTATATATCTTCTTTCTTTTTTTTAAAGTTTGGCGTGTTACTTAAGGATCTATACAAATATCTATACCAATGTTTCAGGTATATACAATTTTGTACATATATGTGTATGTAAAGATTTTATATTGCATGTATTTTATAAACTGTTTGTTTTCTCATTGTTATAAATCGTTTAGTAAACCATGGTCTGAAAATAAGAATATAATATAAATTACCAATAGTAGCTGACTAGTTGTTAAAGAGATAACATCAGTAGAAGCACCCTTGTAAGATAAAGTAGATGTGTATACACTTGTAGAAGTAGTATATTGTACATGTACAAATAGTAGATAAAGAAGTAGTACTTGTAGAAGTAGTATATAGTAGATGTAGAAGTAGTATATAGTAGAAATAGAAGTTGTATATAGTAGATGTAGAAGTAGTAGATAGTAGATGTAGAAGTTGTAGATAGTAGATGTAGTAGATAGTAGATGTAGAAGTAGTAGATGTAGAAGTAGTAGTAGTAGATGTAGAAGTAGTATATAGTAGATGTAGAAGTAGTATATAGTAGATGTATAAGTAGTATATAGTAGATGTAGAAGTAGTAGATGAAGAAGTAGAAGATGAAGAAGTAGCACTTGTAAATGTCATAGATATAGAAATAGTAGATGTAGAAGTAGTAGTAGTAGAAGTAGTAGATAGTAGATGTAGAAGTAGTATCGAAACTAGAAATAATAAAATTGGTAGAGGAGTTAGTTTCTCAAAGTATTTTATACATATTTCTAGTTCTCTTGTACGAAATGATATATGAATATCATACTTATTATCACTACCTGAAAATCGTTTGGTCATGCTACTTATTAGAACCTAGCTATTCGCTTAAGGCACAAAGCTTTATAGTAAATCGATTTTATTTGCAAATAATAATGTGCCATTTTTTGCAGCTCGTAAGAACAATCATGAAATAAATATGTTTACTTGAATTGTTTATTTCAGACTGTATGTTTTCTTCTTGTTTTCATAACTTTGTAAGATTATATTGCATTACATTCGAATGTAATGACCCTTAATATAGATTGTCCATTTCAGTTTAAATCCAAACAAATCCAAATCGATCAATTCTCACTGATGAACGACAAGTTACTTTTACACTGTTTTTGGTTAGGTCTTAAATTCACTAAGAAAAACCTAAAATCGTGCTGAAAATTTACAAACAAAGAAAACACTGGATACAGATATGGCTGAAGGAGATTTCACAATTGTGTGGCTTCATAATTTGATCCAAAATGGTTGGTTATTTCTATAGTCGCACATTAAGTTTTAAGAGCATTTTCTCTTTATAGGACATTTAACGTGAAACAAAAGAGAAAGTTCACTTACTACTTTGTCACTTTTACCATAAATCAAACAGTAATGATAGTTAATTTACAGAAAGATGTGTTTATGCATGCGAAAAACCTGAATATATTTTGATCTGACTCTTTAAATCCTGCTAGCATGATTATGCGCCTATTATATTTCATTGGGTGAATTGCCGTTTGGTCTACAAGCAGTACATCTACTACCCTATTGCAGGCGCGTAGCCAGGTGGGGCGGTGGGGGCGGTCGCCCCCCAAAAAACGCCGGTGTGGTAGGCGATTTGTTCCGGGTTCCGCGGAACAAATCGGCGCGCCGATTTGTTCCTCGGAACGAATCTACTGGATCGACTCGTTCGCAGATACGTTCGAAAGCCGCCGTTCTTATCCGACATTGGCCGAACGTTTCTGCTTATATAATCGCGTATATTTGTATTACTTGTGTCGAATAAACATGGTAAAAATAAATGTTAGCTTTGTCTTGATACTTTTGTATTTATTGTTGCAATGAAAACCAATATTATTTTTTTTGAAATATTACTTAATAATAAGGCTTATGAAAAGAAAAGCATATCATATTTTGAAGAATAAAAGTTTTGACATTTTAAATAAATACATAAATCTTTATGTTCATTTTCAGTGTACATTAATTCAAGCTGTATGATTTTATTAATATTTGCAGAAAAATCATTTGGGTATTGTACAAGAACATATAAAGTACATTTGACTTTTAGTTGAAAATATATATATTTAAAGAAGAATAAGCCACACAGTACAATTTTGGTTTAGAAGAGAGTGTAGGAGAGTCGGAGCGAAAGAGGGTGAGAAGCATACGGTAGATCCAGAGAGCTTCTTGCTTCTGGTAAACAAGTGACTGTAGATATTAATATATAGTAGTACTGCTTAATAAATTCACATGTACATGCATTGCAATTTTAATCAGTTGCTATTCACATTCAGTTTGTCGCATAGACAATACATTTCAGAACTAGCGGTCGAAGAATTTGAATGAATGACGCCTTGACAAGATATATAGAAAAAAAAATGAAATTGGTTTAAACAGTAATGAACACATTTAGAAAATAACAAGGTGCTTGCGACCAAGCCAATTACCTTGTAATGAAATAGGCACATAGACCCATGTGCACATGTTTGAAACGGGGACGGTAGTAGAATTGCGTCTTTAAAAGGGAATCTCGTATATGTGCTCGATTTATAACGGGAGTAGACTGTGTATATGATTCCCTAAATTCCTTCACATCTCCCCTTTCACATGTCCCTCTTAGGTACCTTCCCCCTTATAAAACCACCTCTCATTTGGGACCCTTTGAAATAAAATTTAAATTTCCCCCCTGCCCCCCCCCCCTACTAACGCAACCCTTGTTACGCTGTCCCATATCCCCCTTTTTTTTTTTTTTTTTTTCTTTTTTGCTGCGTTACATGCATGCAGGCTCATGGTTTCTTTAAAAAAAAAATTATGGATGATCAGTTAATCACAAGTATTTCCTTACACCACACTGACTGGCTTCACAGTTTCTACATCGAAAGCACATGAGAAAACCACTCCATGCAGGCCAGTTACATGGGCAATGAGAAAATTATCTGAAATTTCAGAGAATGAGGCCTTTCTGAGACTGAAGTATTCTAATTTTTTTTTAAAAGGGAAAGAAAAAAAAGTGTAACTTACAGATGGGACACCCATCACAGATTCAAAGGGCATGCATGCTTACAAGGGAAATGCATAAAAGGTACAAGGGCCACTTTGTCAAAGTATAAGGTGCACGTAGCAACTGTGACAATTGATATTAAAATGGCACTTGGAATAAGTAAGGAAAGGGTGCGCACTACAGCGGCGGATCCAGGATTCGAAAATAGGGGCCGGGCGCAGCCCGAAAATTTGAAAAACGGGGGGGGGGGCAGGCGATAGTTTTCTGATATTAGGCCTACATGTACGTGAAAATGTACGTGAAATTAGTGGTTTCCAAACAAGGGGGCGTAGCGGAATGGGGGGGGGGGGGGGGTATAGATCGACACACTATGCTATGGCTCTGTTTAACACTAACTTTTGTCGGCTAGTACCAAGGGTTGAAAATTCAACAAAATATGTCGGGTTTTTCTTTTATTTCTTTTTTTTTTATTCTGCCGGACACGTCTTTTATTTTCTTTCTCTTCTTTTCTTTTTTTAAATTTGTATTGGTCCTTCTTAATTATCAGCTCGACCACTCATTTCTTTTTGTGTTGACCCCGGCCCCCCCCCCCCCCCCACCCCACCCCGCATCTCTTTCATTTAAACTAGAGTCTACATGTACATCATGCATGCAGCCCACATGCATAATTAGATTCTATGATGATCGAAGCCCGGTAATAGGTGGTTGACGTAACACGATATCATATAAAGCAGCATTCAAACCAAATTAGAAGGCCTGATTAGAAAACACCCCGACATCTGCTTTTACAGGCAAACTAAGCCTATGGCAACAACTGCCCTTTTTGCTAGACCACCCAGTCCCCTTCGCTTCGCGACGGCGCTGTTTGTGGTCAATCATTGGCCGCAATTATCAACATATTTGAACAACGGGAATCTGCATTTCTATACAAAGTTCTCAAATTGGCAATCGTTGGTGTAGCTAATTTGGAGAAGTTTGATTGGTTGCAAAGGCCGACCAGAATAGTTCATTTTGCTTTAGGGGTGTACCATGGCGTGTATTCAATAATACGTGAGCACGCACGCTCTCCGATGAGATTCGGAACGGATCGCCTGGCCGGAACCGATCGCCTGTGACTAGCGGAACGAATCTACGAATCCGGAACAAATCGGCGGGTACATATCCAGGCGATCGGTTCCGGAGGAACCGATCGCCTGCACGGAACAAATCGCCTATGACACCGGCCCAAAAAAAAAGAGAGAGAAAGAGAAGAAAAAAAAGAAAGAGGACGTAGGAAGAAAGAGGGAAAAAGAGTCGAGAACGGTACAACGAATCGTCAAAGCTTCCGCGCGGGAAGGGGGAGACTGAGTTTAAATTAAGGATTAAGAGTCGGGAAAGGTACAACGAATCGCTTTCTTTCTCTAATAATTTAATGAAACGTCAAAGCTTCGCGCGAGAGGGGGGGAGGGGGGACAGAATCCAGACAGGGATTAAGAGTCGGGTAAGGTACAACGAATCGTCTTCTTTCTCTAATTATTTAATGAAACGTCAAAGCTTCGCGTGAGAGGGGGGAGGGACTGAATTCAGACGAGGATTATGAGTCGAGAAAGGTAGACCGAATCGTCTTCTTTCAAAGCTTCCGCGCTTCGCGCGGGAAGGGGACTGAATACAGATAAGGATTAAGAGTCGGGTAAGGTACAACGAATCGTCTCCTTTCTCTAGTAATATAATGAAACGTCAAAGCTTCGCGCAAGAGGGGGAGGGACTGAATTCAGACAAGGATTACGAGTCGAGAAAGGTAAAACGAATCGTCTTCTTTCAAAGCTTCCCCCTCCCTGCACCCACCCCCCTAGGAAGCGCGCTTCGCGCGCCCTTAAAGTGATTCGCACGCTTCGCGTGCTCACTACCGCCCCCCTAAAATGAAATCCTGGCTACGCGCTTGCCCTATTGAGTCCCATATTGTATACGCCCAGCCCGCCTAGTATGCACATGGTCTCATCATTTTGTCTACTTATCATTTGGTCTATTGACCATTTAGGTTAATAGTCATTTGGTATAATTTCCATTTGGTCTAATCTCCAATAAGTATACTACCCGTTTGGTCTAATGCCCATTTTGTGTACGATCCATATAGTCTAATAATAACCTGATCATGAATAATACTAATCATCAAATTATTATTAGACCTTATGGGTGGTAGACGAAATGGATATTAGACAAACTAGCAAGTAGACGAAATGAGTGATTGACCAAATGGGTAGTAGACGAACTAGTTGTAGACCAAACTGGTATAAACTTTTCATTGCATTCATAAAATGAATATCCGTTTTTAAATCAATACTTCTAATTGCAAATATCATATTGATTGTGCGATATAATGACATTGATTAGTCTGAACCTATGTACATGCCCGATCCTGATACATGTATAAATACATTTCTAGAGCCTTCAATGGGCTTAATTTAGACAAAATCGATACCAGTCATTTGTATAGACATTACGCAACAATGTTTCGGTTGTATTGGGAGCTGCATACATTATGTGGATCATGCATAAACTAATTAATCCCTGGACTCGGTATGGAACTGTTTCTTCCCCCCCCCCCCCCCACCCCCACTCCATTTGCTCTATCCCCTTCTCTCGCACTCACGTTTGGCTCATTGCGTCCTGCAATCTTGACCCTCCCCCTCTCGCTCTCACTATCTCTTTCTCTCTTTCTTTCTCTTTCTCTCTCTCTCTCTCTCTCTCTCCTTCTCCCTCCCTCCGTCCTTGGGTTTTTTTCCCTCTCCTATAGTACTCTAACCATCTTCTTTGTTATTACATGAAAACACTAAGATTCATGATCAATGCTCTATCGACAGGCTCAGTGGTGTAGCAGTAACAGAGAAAGGCTTAAATTAAAAGCCCATTGCTTATTTTGATTCCCAAAAGACATATGGTTTAGAATTGAAGTACTTGGTCTCGTAAAATTTAATTAGAAAAGCCACAATTTATGTACATCACTTCATTCATAGAAAGCTTCAAACACAGAAAATAAAAGGAATTAAACAAATTATACAAGTCATCTACATTCAAGGGAGAAGACAGTGTATAATAGATTGATATATCAGGCGACGGAAGAGGGAATCGACTTCAGGGGAATTGTGGGAAATTATTTTAAATAGTGCATATACATTGAGTAAAAAGTAAAAGCTATCATTAAACTGTTTATAGGCTCAATTATGCAAAGTAAGTTATTTAAACAAGAACAATCTCGCTCATGCCACGCTCCCTCACATTATGAAATGAAATTCTAAAGTATTGTTGTTAATTTGGTAACGGATCGGACTTTCATGGGGGTGCCTCTCCCCTTTAAAGGTTGTCCACTTACAGGTATATAGAGATACACCACAAAATTGTCTAAATACCGATTAAACATTGCCCAACCTCCAAAAAGAAAGATGTTGAATTTAAGGCGCGCGACTTGTTAAAAATAGCATGATTTACCCGAGGGGGAGGGGGCAAGAATGCAAGTATTTCATACTTCAAAGCGTCTTCTTCAGGGGATTTACCCCCACAACCCTCTGGAATCAACTGCCCCGGATCATCCGTACAGCACCCACATCAGATACCTTTAAGAAGCACTTGAAGACGTATTTATTGTCATTGGTTTTCCCACCTTTATACAAGGGAAAGCGCTGTGAAACAAATTGTGAAAGAGCCCTATATAGATGAACATAGTTTTTACATGTATTATTATAATAATTATGATTATCATATTACTGATGCTTTGCCACCCTCATCTCTCTCTCTCTCTCTCTCTCTCTCTCTCCCTCTCTCTCTCTCTCTCTCTCTATCTGACTTTCATATTTCTCACTCAATCTCTTCTTTTCACTCAGTATGATCTATGTACTCCCATTTCATTGTTTGATTCCTATTTGTTTATGTTTTAATCCCACAAGACCAATTTTTTTAAATTAAGATCTCAATTTGTTTGATCTCGTTTGATTTAAAGAAATACCACAAATCATAGATCTCAATGATTAAAATATCAAGTATACCTGAACGCAATAACAACAATACCCGAAGCAGAAAAATCGCAACTTGATTAAGTTGAAGACACCTATAGTGAAGGCGTGTAAAATCGAAAAAAGGGAACATAAAGGTTTTTCTGTTGAAATATTTGATTTGGTTTGATTAATTTATTTCTGTTTGATTGTCTTTTTCTTTCGCAGTTTTACAAAAATCAATCACAGGGTATAGAGATTATCATTACCACGAGTAGCTTCAACTTTCCCATCATTTTTTGCTCAGAATGCAAAAGATATGCATGAAATATAGTGTTCCCGCAAAAAAACAACCAACAGAATTAGGGTTAATAAAGCCGCAAGATCTTTCATCATGGTTTATACAACGTGGATGTGTTTACTTAATTGTTTCCCTCTTTTACGAATTGCCATTAGTTGTTGTGGATTTCAATTATTTGCCATGCTCCAACAGATAATTCACCAGTGGCTTACTAAACATAATTATTCTGAAGATCTGGCGTACACCCCCTTGAGGCCAAGAAATATAATTAATACTGCGTAAAGTTGGTTTACCGCACATGAGGGTGTCATTGTGGGAGATGACTCCAAACCATACTTAAGAAATTCCCTGATACGCCACAGATCATACAAGATTGAAATAAAGCAAGCACTACGGAACGGTTTCAAAAATGAAATTCACAGCAAGTGAAGTATCCATCGTCGTATATATACGTGCGCTAATCAATGTTGTGAGAAAAATAATTAGTAGGGGTGCCAAAGTATTTTCGACTGCTTTTCAATATTTATTACAAAATTTATTGCGAGGATTTTCTTTCAGTATATTTGAATATATCAAAATATCAACTTGAAGTTTTTCTGGAACTTCCCAGGTTTTTTTTATAGTCCAATCCAAGAGGAAGAATCAACGGATTATAGAAACATTAAAATAGCGAGAGCGAGCTGAGAGGAAATAAGAGGTGAGACAGTACAACTATAGGTGTGGAAATAATATATATCGAACGATGGTCAATCACATGGTGTTGACGCTTACGGTAAACTCCTTCATTTCATTTTTTGCCATAGTCGGCAATTCGGTGATGATATTCGCTTTCATCTCCCGTCATCATCTTCGTACTTCCGCCAACTGGTTAACCGTGTCTACCTTTGTTACGGGGTTCATATCAGGGTTGTATTACCCACTACTCGGCCTGGTGGATGCATACATCATCGAGAATAATCCATTCTGTTTCATCGTTATGAGTTTGGGTGTTATCTCTGGTCTCCTCTTCACATTGAGTGTGGGAGCAATGACTGTCGAGCGATATATTTCAATCTGCTACCCGCTTCACGTGGCCAGACTAATCACACCACGTCGAGTCATTTTCGTCATCTCTGCTCTATACATATATGCTCTGATCATCATTGCACTGCCGGCAATGACACCGATTGGTAACCTCGGGGACATCAGTGACAATCCCCTAGGTTGCAGGTTGGCCACCGTGTACAATTTTCGATATGGTCATTTCGTTCTCATTCAATTCCTGGCTCCCATTCCAATCATGTTAATAACTTACTGTCGTATTTTCTTTGTCTTGCGTCGTCACATCCGAGCAATAGCAGATCTCCCGAAGAACCTTTGCTCTAGTGAAACTGTTGGTCCGGCTGCTGCGGCTAGTACCGGCACCGCTACTGTTGTCGCGGACGCAACGCGGGAGCGGCGACGTTGGAAACGCGAACTCAGGTCTGTGACGCTTCTGTGCACTCTCGTCACCACGTACATGCTCTCATGGCTACCGTTCGTAGTGTTCCTCCAGACTGCGTACCATAACAGAGGAAGTCCAATCGGCTACTCGCTCGTCCACTCTGTCGTCTTTTTGGGTGCGGGTATCAACCCATTCTTGTACGGTTTTGGCAACAGAGCTTTTCGGAAAGTAGTCTTGTCAATCTTCTGTAGACGTGAGAGCCAACGTCAGGAAACGGTTTAATTCAAATCTAAAATGATTTATTATTGAATAAACGGACTCGAGCAAGATTTGCTTTCAAGCTCGAGTCACAATGTTGTAAAAATGCAAGGCTTATAATTATGATCTATAGAAATTGATGTATAACTGTGCTAAAAGCTGAAAATAAAGTGAGGAGAAAAAAAATGAAGCTCTGTGCCTGATAAGTACCTGTAGAAAGTTTGGTTCTTGTTATCACTGTGTCCTTAAAACTAATAAACATGGGTCTAAGGAACCTGACTAACACAGTATCGGATTTGAAGGGGAGAAAGCACCCCTGTGAGCAAGTTCAGTTCACGACATCTTGGGCGCGCCAACATCATCTGTTCACGCACTGGCATGCTTTGTCACGAAACGGTTGCAGTAAGTTGAGTAAAAAAATAAATTAAATACTATATTTACATGGTTTCGGCCAGCACTGTCGGAATACGGTGTTCCCTGTCTTTGACTGAAATATCGATTTCGTGGCGAGCCGATGCACAAACCTGAACACGAACAGACTAAGGTAATGTTGTTGACATTACAAATGACAGTGGTGTATGCAGGGTAACGAACGAAATGAAAACTGACCCCTCCCCCACCCCCTCCCACTTTCTCATACAAACTTAGATCCGCTTCTTGTTGTACGACACATGCACCGGCGACCCAGGGAGTTGTGAGTTTAAACCATTGCTCCGAGGGCAATAAACACTTGTCCTACTCTAACCGAATTCCTAACTTCAACCCTAAACCAAACGATATTCATAACCCTAAGTTCCCTAACCATAAACCTGAACCTAACATAAACACAAATTGCAACTTTTACCCTTATCAAATAAAGCCCGGGACAAACTGTCAGATCAGTCGTTCTGCAAGACAGATATGCAAACAAATGAACATGAACTTGACTGCCGAGAAGAACCAATGGAGGCAATTAAGACAGCATTATCAACACATTATAATAGAATGGATAGATAGACCGGCTGCCTATGCAATTCAAAAAGGTTTGCAGTCTTCAGGATGTCCCTGGTATCTCTTTGCACATTCCGTACATAGATACCTTATATTAGAGATCGGATGTTATGTAAGAGATACTTGCCGTTAGTTATACCTCTCCATTAGGAGTTCACATTTTTTTTTAGAAACATGCTAACTGTTTGATTGGTAATGTCCCAGGCACACCGACTAATCGATGCATAACTGACCACTTTAATAATCAACAACTCTTGGTCATTTAGGGTTGCTTACAAGTTCTTCGGTCTATTGTCGGTCTCGTGTCGGTCTCGTGTCGGTCTCGTGGCGGTCTCGTGTCGGTCTCGTGTCGGTCTCGTGCACAAAAATGCACAAAAACTTACTGGGCATCATCTTCGATAAAAACCACAACTCCCATAGCGCCTGACCTACATACCCGGATTTCCTTATCTTTCTATAGCCACTGTACATTTCTACCTACATTTTTGGCACATGCCATTTATTTGTAATCTTGAACATTCAGTGTAAGTTTTATTGGATTCCGTGAGAATTAAAAAAAAATATTTACCGGAACTCAAGTTTATCTTTAATATGTGGAATTTGTACCAATTCAACAAACAAAATGGGGGCATTGATGTACTCACCTCTGAGACTCTGGTTTGTGCTCTACTAAGGTGACAGAGCATTACGCATCATTCTTCATTTAGATTGTCTGTAAAAAAGTATCGATGGTTGTAGTTTGTCAATGATGTAGCAATATCATAACAATCCGCATAATACCATTTTGAATTAAGTACAACGATTTTAATCATATAAGGATAGATAATTCTTCTTAGATTTCTTAGATTTCATATGAGGCCAATTCTACATTCAAACATGATACATCCAGCATGTGATGCTATGTATGTAAAATGTATTGTATGATGCGTGTATGATAAACCACATAAGTTTACTTCATATATTTACAGTATATTTTTGATGTATTCTTTGTATCTAATGTAAAGTGCACTGATTTTTGTTTGGTCCTCATTTTGGAAACCTGTGATTGATTGAATACCCCGCCACACTGTGAAACAAATTTTTAGCCGACAGGTGTTCGAAAAACTTAGCCATAGGAGATAATGTCATTTATGGTTGGGTCTGGTGTCGGGCTCGTTGGTGTGACTGGGGTATGAGTCTTTATAATTCAGTCACACTGGTACATCTTCAAAATGACTTTAAACCGGCCGATTCTTGGCCATTTGGGTTAATATACCATTTTGTTTCGATCTTGTGCCGGTCTCGTCGATGTGACTGAGGTATGTGCTCTATCAACGTGATATGTTGTCTGTATGAGCGTTTTTGGTTCTAAAGTTGCCAGTACTTGTTTAACCTAATAATTTAGGATAAAGTTACCTTCATTTTGTGTATGAGGTTTTTAATAAAAGATGATGACTTGCTCATATGATGACACTTCTCCATGCAATAACTCTGATATGAGTATGTCCAAACTGGGATGCTCTATCATTCACAGGCGCGGATCTACGGGGGGGGGGGGGGGGGGGTTAGGGGGTTTAAACCCCCCCTTGGGCGGCCCCCCCCCCCCCAAAAAAAAGGGAAAAAAAAGAAAGAAAAAAAGAAAGAAAAAAGAACGCACGTTGGAGAGAAACCCTTTCAAGTGCAAATATTGTGAGAAGATATTCAACTCATCTGGTAACTTAACCAAACACATGATAACTCTGGATATAACTGTGTATTAAACTGTTACTTGATTTAAAAAGACGTTATCATGCACTGCTTTTTATGGTCTCCATTGTGTTAATAGATGCCAGGAAAACATCACTTACGGGGTTCAAATAAACACCCCCCAAAAAATCGGCTCGCCGCTTCGCGGCTCGTGGACGATGCTCCGCATCGTCATTATTTTGGTCAACCCCCCCCTTAGCAAAAAGCTAGATCCGCCCCTGATTCATTCATATTACTCACGTAGCATTAGACATTATCAAGCCATTTTTCCTGCAAATCTCTTTATTGTCACGATTATTACATTGTAAAGTGCTTAGAGAGACTTTGTATAATGATCGTTGTTCGTGTAGAATTACATTATGATGCGTGTATAATTATGTCAGCTACATCCCGTATAACCTAAGATTGGTTGATGTTAGGTCATGACAGTCGCATAATGAATATGTGTTTTCATGTATCATTATTATACTAATAAACCAATAGAATATAATCAATTGTGATTGCAATGCTCATTACGATTCATTAGCAACGGGAGCATGATTATTAACATTCTCTATGAAAAAGAGGGGTGCATTTGGGTCAACTGAAATCTACTACATGTATTACAACATTGGCAGCTAAGGCCAAAAAAAAAAGGGGGGGGGGTGAGAGCCTTCCTCCACACCCCCATAGATCCGCCCCTGGACATCACCAAGAAAAATGTGCCATAATTAAGTGTTTTTTTCATATATAATCATTAATGTAAAGAAGCATAATATATACAATTTCTACGCCGGTAAATCCTAGAACAATACTTGCCTCCAGAGTAACTTGGTAGTCCTTCCTCAGTTTAGATGAGTTTGTGTTCTAGTTTAATCGAATCTCCTCACTTGAAGGGTTTTCAGGTGTAAACTTCATCAATCGTCTCTTCCAGGGCATGGCGTACGTAGTGAGGGTCTGGTGGGGGGGGGGGGGGGGGGGTATTGCTGTTTAAAGACTAGGGAGCGGAGTCACCTGTAAGCTATAGGGAACCGGAAGGGCGACGCAGCATCTTCTTCTCATTTCTCTCTCTCTCTCTCTCTCTCTCGTTCTCTCTCTCTCTCTCTCTCTCTCTCTCTCTCTCTCTCTCTGCAGTTTCCCCTATTGTGGTGTGCTCCCTCCCCGGTGCCCCCTCTCCATGTTTAGTCGACTACATAACGTCTCTGTGAGTTTGTACCGCCCCCCCCCCCCCCATTATGGATGTGTGATGTCTAGAATATTCTTCATTAAAGCCCATCTCAACAAGCCCTGGATCCGGCGGAAGCCCATCAATGCACAGGAAATTGGGGTCATCTGTCTACTAACGACTAGATCTCAAATAATTACCCACATTCATTATCTCTATACCTAAATCGAAGCTAATTATCTATTCTGTCTTTTCCGTCGAGGATCCTGATAAGTATACCTTTACTTTATGACTGATATGGTGTATCACCTCTAGCGGATATTTGCTTGATCATCAACTACCATGCATTCATCAACCATCATACCCCCCCCCCCCCCCCCTCCCGTCCCTCAGAGACCCTCTCCCACTCCTTCGCATTTCAGTCATTCATATATCATACAAATATTATTAACATGATGACAGAAAGCGTATATTGACATCAAAATATTATTAGTTTATAACTGTAGGCATTGCTTTCTCCCCATGACTAGAGATAACGTTTAGAGGTTTTAATCTGGATGTCAGTGACCTAGCTACGAGGTGCAGAGGACACGTGCCCCCCCCCCCCCCCCCGTCGAATGTTTAAAAAATGGGGTGAGAGCGAGGGGAGAGATGAAGGAAAAGGGAAAAGAACAAGAAATAATATAAAGAGATGCAAATGTGTCCACTCTATAAAGGGGCAAGACGTAAATCCCCTCCCGACCTAGTCAGTCTGCCCCCTTAAAAGTTACATAAAAATTGTATTTTGGAATAACGTCATCTTCATGGAAACAGCAAGATGCCTAGATATATAAATATCACTTCGAGTATTTTGATGAGGAAATAACATTTCAGAGAAATTAACCTAGTAAAACGGGATAGTTTCAGGAAACGAGGTCCAAGAATATTCCCCATTCGATGATATGACGATATACAGGCACCTAGTTGGCCTGATTCTGTCAGCATATAGCGCCTGAATATAACCTCATTTATTGTATATTTACATGGAAATGATAATATTATATGAGATTTATAAAGCTCCAAATCCACTTGAAATCAAATGCCCAGTGGCGCACTTGTGAAACAAAAACCAAAACTTAAAATAGAACACATATTATAAACAAAGGAACAGAAATAAGATAAAACATACACAAAATGACAGAACAATTAATTATATACTAAATTAAACAGATACGTTTTAAATTACATTATCAAACACTTCAACTGATCTGCTGTTTCGAATCTCTCGATGGAGAGCTTTCCATAGCAAAGGTTCTTTCCCCTACTTTGAGAGCGTAAAACATAGAGACGGAATACAATGATTTATCAAAGTAATAGTATACTGTAATGAAGAGCCATGGACACAAAGAAATAAAAGCAAAATAATTTTGAGATGAAATTTAATCAACAATGAATTCTTTTTCCCCCTCGTTCGCTTCACTTCTCGCAAAATTTATCTAGTGTATATTGATGACTAAATAACACTTTTGCCATTATAAAAATGCTTCGCTCTTTTCGCTCGCTCGCATTATTCGAGATCCGGATAGTATATTTTCTGGCAAAAGGTTCTCATGCGAAAATGTGCCCTTACGTCTATGTAAATCCTCTTTGTTGAATTTTGGATTTGGGTGACGCGAAACGTTTTAACTCCTAAAAGGGTGCCGTGACTAAAAAAAAAAAAAGTTGAAAAAGGCTGATCTAGTAGACTTAAGACTGGTCTCCCCCCCCCCCCTCCATGGCTGAGCCCACGCTATGCCACAGCCGGGTGCAATGTACACCTGAATAAGGAACCGAAAAAATATCTATTATTTCCGTGATATTGATTAAACCGTATAAAATTGATCACACGACATAATTATACACTTTTCAATCTGCTGTCTCTATGAATAGAAATTTTCAAACGAGAAATAAAGCGATTGACTTATTATAGGTTTTAAATTGGTAAATCAAAAACATCGAAACCTTTAACGTAAAAGTCTGTACATTGATTTAGTTTTCTCTCCTTTTCAATGTAACTGATGAAAATCCTTCACACATTTTATAAAAAAGCATATAGCAAAATTAGAATTAATCATAAAATCTGATTTTCGGTGTCATGAAGATTAGCCCCCCCCTCCAGCTTTGTCTCTGTCTCTCTCTGTTTCTATCTGCCTATGTCTCTCTCTCTCTCTCCCTGTCTCTCTGTCTCTCTATCTTTCTCTCTCTATCTCACTCTCTCTGTCTCTCTTTACATATGTCTCTCTGTATGCATTGTATTGTAATGCATTATCGTATCAATACTGGTAACTTGTACAAGAATAGGTGTTATGTATACTCACTTGAAGATTATCATGAAGTACTGTCATAATGCTACTGGTATGATCTCATTACAGGACTGACCTCTTTTCGAAGTATAATGTAGCACATCATTGCTTGTTTCATAGAATAGTTGCGTACTTTATAATAAAAAGGGCCAAAATAGCGCTAAAACCCCTGAGCTTCTGAATGCTCCGCCCCCTGAAAGGTCGCCAATTAGTGTCCTGCCGGTGTCTCAAATTAAGTATCAAAATATGCTCATCTGACCGTAATTAAATGCCCATACCCCCTTAGCTTCCGGGGGCTCCGTCCCTTGACCCCAGCTGGGGCATTGCGCCAAAACCCCAGACCAATTTAAGCTACGCTCTACCTGATCGTAAATAACTTAGCTTCCCCCACCCACTTTGAAAAGCGTTCAGCGGGGCCTGCATGTAAGAATGGGGTGAGGCGGAAGTTTGTCTGCCCCCCCCCCCCCCCCCAAAAAAAAAAAGTTTCTGCTCATTACGCCACTGCTGATCACCATTACGTACCAATATTTAGATCATATTAAAAAAGTAAAGTTTGGAAGAAAATTTGACATGAAATAATTAGGTCACACAATACAAAAAATGAGGACAGTATTAATAATTGTGACCATTTAAAGCGCTTTGTCTGTCAAAATTGACACTCTTGTCGAAGTTGTGAAAAAAATGTATACCTTGCATACGTCTGTCAAGTAAGTCAAGAAAGAAAGCAAAATACACATAAGTTTAAGTTTAGCATACTTCAGAACACAATTTTGCAATGATAGAATTACAACATCGTTTGTAACATAAAAGCAAGGTCGGTTAAATACGCTTAATAATAATATGCGGGTATAATTTGAAACATAATATAGGAGATACTGCCAATACCAAGTATCACAGTGATAAAAGATATAAGGGTATAGTACAGAGTAAGACATATTGAAACAAGCTAAGATGTTGAGAACAGAACACTTTTAAACTGAGATGTGAACTGTGAGTATTGTACTGTAGTGGCTACTGTAGAGTGTTAAAAACATTAATGATCGACGGGCTTTTCCTCAAACTTATTATGGGGCACAAGGACAATCAATAAGTCGATGGTGGTATATTCGTTGAAATAAGCATGATCATAATCTTGAATAACTGAAAGATTGTTTATTTATTACAAAACTGGAAGAAGAGATGAATTACAAAGATACAGATGGTGACAGACGAGATAAGAAGAGAATTGAGAGGGAGAGAGAGAGAGAGAGAGAGAGAGAGAGAGTGAGTGTGTCAAGTTCAAAGAGACAGAGGTATAGCCGTATATAGGTATAGTCAGAATGTTATCAGATAATTTCACTGCTCCAAAAAGAAATGCGACTTAAGAATCGTATTTATTAGCAGCTGTCTCTGTCACCAGGTTCCATAGAAGGATCTGGAGAAAATAATATCATAATAATAACGTTTTATTTACCCAGGGTAGCCACTTCAGTTAGGAAACTGCTCTTCCAGCGGGCCCTGCATAACATAATATGTTATTACTACCCCTTCTCCAATCTAATAATGCTGAGCGCCTAGCTAGAAGGCAGAAGGTCCCATTGTTATAAGTCTTTGGTATTTGGTACGACTCGGCCGCGGTTCGAACCCACGACCTCCTGTTCATGAGGCGGGCGCTCTAACCACTGAGCGACAATGCCCGATATAGATATAGAATGAAGACGAACGTAGGGGTTTGCAAAAGAGACCATGACCCCAAACTCCAAGCGCCAGCCCGGACTCCATTCCAGATGCCACCAGGCTCTAGAACTCACTACCCCCAGGACGCCGTCATCTGTACCTTTCTGTCAAGCTAAAATATAACTACATAAGAGATTGGTACTCACGATCCAGCTCTGGGAGTCTTTTAAATCTGCACAAAGTCTTTTAAATCTGCACACCGGTAACAGCACCTACATCATCTGAGGGGCTGTGTTTCAACCCAGGTCTCATCGTCTTTCTTTATATGTATTCTACATTGTACTGTTATGAAAGAAGGATATCCAGAGACTCCTGGATGTAGTTGTAAAGGGAAGTGAGAGAATGGGACTATAAACTATACAAAGACAAAGGGCCTGGTAGTCTCCAAGAAGAGCAGTCCAAAATGTAACTTGAAACTGAAAGAACAGGTTATTAAACAATTAAGTCTCCTCTTTTAACCAAGCGCGCAACAAGGATTTCATTTAGTAGTGAGCACGCGAAGGTGGCGAATCACTTATCAGAGCGCGCGTAGCGCGCTCCATATAAGGGGGGGGGGGTGTGCAGCGCGAAGCGCGGAAGCTTTGACGTTTCATTAAATTATTAGAGAAAGAAGATGATTCGTTGGACCGTTCTCGACTCTTAATCCTTATCTAAATTCAGTTTCTTTTGACGTTTCATTAGACAAAGGAGACGATTCGTTGTACCGTCCTCGACTCTTAATCCTTGTTTGAATCAAGTTCCCCTTCCTCCGCGCGTAGCGCGGAAGCTCTGATGTTTCATTAGATTATTAAAGAAAGAAGACGATTCGTTCGGTACCATTCTCGATCGACTCTTAATCCTTGTCTGAATTCAGTTCCCCCCCCTCCCGTGCAAAGTGCGGAAGCTTCTACGTTTCATTAAATTATTAGAGAAAAAAGACGATTCGTTGTACCGTTCTTGACTCTTAATCCTTTTTCTTCCTACGTCCTCTTCCTTCCTTCTTTTTTTTTCTCTCTTTTTGTTTTGGGGGGGGGCTGGTGTTTTTTTTTGGGGGGGGCGACCGCCCCCACCGCCCCCTGGCTACGCGCCTGGTTTTAACTACCTCGGCAGCACGATCACCGAGGATGCCAGATGTGAGACAGAGATCAAGAGAAGGATAGCTCTCGCTAAATCTGCATTTTCAAAGTTAGGCAATATTCTGGGTACAATGGGTATGAGGACCAGAATAAGAGTACTGAATTGTTACATCTACCCAGTACTATGGTAGTGAAACATGGACCTTTGCCTCTGATACTAAAAAGCGTTTGGAAAGTTGCGAAATGTGGTTGTTAGGAAGAATGATGAAAATCCAAGGTTAGTAATGAGGAAGTTCTTAGAAAAGCTGGAGTGCAAAGGAAAATGATACGTGAGATGTTGATTAGGCAGTTGAAGTTCATGGGCCACATTACACGTAAATAAGGCCTAGAGAATCTTTCTATGACAGGAAAAATTGTGGGAAGGAGGAGTAGGTGAAGAAGGAGGATACTTTGGATGGACAGTCTGCAGAAATTGTTAGAAGAGAGAGGCCAAGTGGAAGAACTGGAAGTGGTTCTATTAGAGAAGGCTAGGAGCCGAGGGTTGTGGAACAGTATGAACGCCAAAGTCAATCGATATGGCACTGAGAGAAAGAGAGAGGTGGACTGTTATGATTATACTCTATTATATTTTGTTACATGTGATTTCTGGAATACAAATAAACTTGATACTTGATAGTTGATACAGTATACGAGTACGACTGTACGAGAATACACCCGATGCTGATCTGTATTGAAGAAGAAGAAGGAGAGGAGGGGGAGGGGGGGGGGGGGGGGGGGGGAGGTCACTGGCGAGCGAATTACTATACGGTAGCACACGCGATACACAGAACATGAAGTGAGAGTGTACGAGGGTTCCAGAGTGAGATTGCATTTGCCCGCACTCTCCTGGAAACTATTGCACGGAATATACACGCTAGGAATTTGATTTCTGACAACATACAGGCGGCCGTGGGGAATTCTCGGCTCGCAAGAATGTAAGTTCATTATATCAATATCTTGATTATGATATCAATGTTGACGTTCATGCATTCTTACCCAAATAAGCTTTAATCTTAGAATGTTTATTTGGAGTGCTGCCAAGTGCAGAAATATTTATGATTGATACGGTAGCGCCATGGTATATCAGAGGCTCAGCACCTAAGAAAATAATGTTGAGATTTGTATGTATGCATGGCATGAATGAATCAAAATGAGCGTAGTGCGACATAAATTCGAGATGGATTCGAATTTGCAATTATGCAACATGAATCATATTGCCAGGGTATAACAGAGCATATATTCATGTACGTATAGCAGCGTGTAACGTGATTATTAAACGCTCCTGTACTATAGCACGCTGACGCAGATAAACATCTCCGCAATGCAATTTCCCCATACTCTTTCCAATCGTGCCAGCCTGTCTGTTCGCCTGCCTGCACTATGATGCGATACGTTACAGGCATGCGAGCTGCACACTTATTACACGTGTGTTGCCAATAACCCCTTCTCATGTTGAATATAAGCCGAGCTGAGCTGAGCAAGCGGTTGTTATATTGTGCGAGTTATGTTTACATGTCATCATAATTCTGCCACTCTCTCTCTCTCTCTCTCTCTCTCTCCTTCTAATGTCAAAGATAATGCCAGACATACTAGACATAGGCCTTCAAAAAGCAGACGGGTGAATCTACAAAATAGTATATCCCAAGCTTCTCGGTGTATTTTAGCGCCTTTTATTTACCTGTTCATAATCATATCGCTTGACCTATAATCTATATTATCAGCAAAAATCGAAATACTACATCGTAATTTAGTAGGTCCATAAATTATCTATGCAAACCGATGATATCTTTGTAAGGAGCTGCCTTGAGGTATTAAATGATGCGCCAAATAAGGAATGGAATCTTCCAAGCATAGTTACTTCTGTATAGTAGGTCAATTACAGTCATGCCCTTGTCATAAATAGCAGCGGAAGTTGTAAATTTCTGGAAGCACATATCGAGCGGTGGAAATCGGAGTGCAAATACGATTATTGTAATGAAACTTGATAGGTATATTATACACCCTTCTTTGGAACAAGCATTCATGTTTCCATATCACGCATTTTTATTCAATATCTCTGTTTTTATTTTGACTTATCAAAATATATGCCTCTGCTTCAATAATTCATATTGTTCTTTGAATGAAAATAGATACTTCCTTAATTATTGCAGGGGGCATGTTGATAATTATGTCTGGCATTATGGCCCATGCAAAGTAAAGCCTATCGCACACTATGAGTCTGACTACGATCCTATTTTGGAAGAATTTGGTATTTTACTCGATAAAAAACATTCAAACATCTAGACTCTTAACCGTCGAGATTCTTAACAGTTATGCAGATAATAAAATCCCAATTTCTGAGGATTGCAAGCTTCGTTATCGGCGTACAGCCCAAATCGGTTGCGAATCGTCAAATCAGTCGTGTGATTGTCTACGACTTGAAGCCGACTTGAAGCCGACTTGTCATTTTCTTCATCTAGAAGGCTTACCAATGCACTGAATTGCGATGGTGTGTTTTTATATTATTATTCTAAACCTCACGACGGAAGATGGTATTTGTTAAATGTCCATATCTAATACGATTGCCATTTCTTTTCAAATCGGATCAGGCAGTCGGATTGTACTAAACTCTTCAAGAGACATCTCAAAACATATCTTTTCAATGATGCATTCAATTAAATCATGTTTTGTAGATTAATTTCAGATAGTTATGTTTGTTGTTTAATATTGTTTTGTATCTTAACTGTATAATAAGATATTGATTTGTATTTTAAAGTGTAAATAAGGTACCATCTTGGATGTAAAGCGCATTAATGAGAGTTCTGTCAGTTCTTAAATGCGCTATATAAAAATGTATTATTATTATTATGAGCTTAAGATAATTCTTCAAGACATTTAAAGCGTATAATTATGACGTGTCGTCTTTAACTTAAAGTTTAAGGGTGGATAAAGATTATTCCAGATTGACCTACAATAATACATGAAAGTACCAGCAATTTACTTTTCTATTCTATTCATATGCAAACACACAACGTCATCAATATTGCGTGCACGGCCTCATTATATTACGAGCAATATCTCCTCGCGAGATATATATTTGCGACAGCTGGTGATTTTATGACATGACATTTGATTTCTAAGACAAGGGGTCAAATTAAGATCTTTCCCTTGAACAATGGCCAGAAGAGATAGATAGATATTATGTAGCGAATCAAATGCATTTTATGATGCGAATATTCCACAATGTTTTACTTTGTTTTCGATAAGAGAAACAGACATTGGCAAAGTTGATGAAATGATAAGACAATCCAGATGATCTATTAAGCAAAAGAAGAGGATGACTTTTTAACATGGCAGCATGGAATTATAAGCACCAGTAACATGCCTTTGTAAAATAAACCAATTATGAAAATAATGGTGATTGCAATGCATATTAGGACATGTTTTTATTTTATCAATAAAAATGAACCAAGCCTTCATTGAGAAAGACTACCAGTACAACTTCAAAAATAGCTATGCAGTGTACAACAACAATATACGGTTTGACTATACGAAACCATCCGCCCACAGAACGAAAGGATAAGAGGAAAATGAAAAAAGAAAACGTTAGTAGTAGTTTATTATCAATGATCGCATAAATCACGTAAATAATCACCATTTATATAAGTCAAGTAGTATACTCTCGTTATAGCGTATAATATCGAACATGCACATGTGAAAGTAAAAAATGAAACCTCGGAAATGATTGATTATGTTTGAGATGTACAACAATATGAAATAAATAGAAATTGACAAAGTAGTCACGTATAAGAGGATCATATTGTAACACAATATACTCTTCATCAACTAAAATCTTCCAAACTTTCAGAGGATGCCATTTTTGGAGGACGCAGGCACGCCCATGTATATACATATCGTACTTTTCTTCTTCTTTACCCCCCTCCCCCCCCCCCCCTCCACCCCCGCTCGCACCTTACCACCGTGGAATTCAGAAAACGTCCACTTGGTTTGACGTCACACTTTGGCCACACCCTGTTTTATGGCTAGACAGTACAAAATTCAATAACCAAAATTATAAATGTCGATATAATACGTGTGATATACTATCAGCACATTTTCTGTGACGGGATATGGGCCATGTGTTATGAATGGGCTTTACTAACTGGCAAGGCTTGAACTCTGGTTGGCCCATATACAGGCCCAACATGACTTGTATATTACATAGAAAAATAGTAGTAGTATAGTATGCGTGAAACGTAAAAGACTACATGTCCTCTAATACCTTAGGTTTAGTCACACCATGGACCCTACCACAAGACCGACAACAGACCGACAATAGAACGACGAAATATAACATTACGTCTGTCATCATTGTCTATGGCCAAGAACCGGTCGGTTTGGAGTCGGTCTCAAGTCGGTTTGGAGTCGGTTTAAAGTCGGTTTGGCGGTGTGGCTGAGGTATTGGTTGTGAATTGCACTGTAGTGTATGACGTATGGTCTGATATAAATCTGATTGAAATGATTTATTTGTAGTAATTGCTACTTTGCACGATGAGTGGTAGTATACCATTAGGCCTACTACTCTCGTCTTCTAGATAGCATCAGGCATATCTTTGATAGCATTTAGTGATTGATGACATGGCCAAATAAAGCTATGATACAAGTACCAATGTGGTCGTGACTTGTGATAATGTTTAGTTGTTGTTTAGATTGCAGGTACTAAAAGAATCGGTTTCGATGGTAATCAATGTATCTAAATATTGTAATGTCACACACAAATTGACAACACTATGATGTATCTTGCGAGCTCCTCTCCTAATTGGTCTGTACTGCATATTTTGTGTTTGTGTAGTCCGATCTTCAATACCCAAAAGAAATTGCTGCTAATAACCTCCATTTTGCTGTATATATATTATCAGGCTTGTAGAAAAACATAAATTAAATGTATTCATTGACAATAAAAAATAAAAAATCTGTATATCTTCAATGATTCGATCTCGTAAGCTGTGTAATTTCATTCAATAGTTATATATTTCTGTCGTCATTAGCACGACTTACATAAATATTTCCGATTTTCTGTGTTTGTAATTGATCCTCTCTAAAGTGCGCATTATGTGCCATGCACCATCGGGCTGAAGAATAATGAAGCTCGAGCTTCTGCGGTTTTTCCGTATAGCGGGCTGATGTGGACTCATTTTCAAACATTGGGATAATTCCGCAGATTAGAAAGTAGCGGGCTATTTCGCCGACTTCGGGCTGATAATGACATGGTGTTTGTCTCTTCATAATAATTGTATTTTCGAAAGTCAGATTTCGGAAATTATCCAGTTCCTAAAAGGGCAACCCCCTTGTAATACGTTCATGATTTGAATGAAAGCGGAAACATCCGAAAAATAGAATGGCGAAAGTTTGAAATGAATTTGACCAATAATGAAAAAGTAATGAATGTTTGAAATATGAGATCCCAACAGTTTCGCGAATCTCAAATTGGCAATTTCTCGGTGGAATATGACGAATTGGCAGATAACTCTCTCCCCTTTGTCCGATTTCATTCAATTTTTCACCTGCCTGCATCTCTGATTTTTCTGCTTTCTTCTAGAATAGTTTTCTATCACGGTTGCCCTCCCCCCACTTCATTATTTAAAACAATATTTACAATGAACGAATGAATTAAAATGGTATTTTTTCTCCACGGATGTCCAAACTCCACGATGAACACAATGGAGGCTCAAGTCTATTATTGTCCACTTTATGGAGCTGTTACGTGAAGAAAAATATAAGATAGAAGAAGAAACAAAACATAGGAGAAGAGACAAGATCAGAGAGAAGAAGATAAATAGATACAGAGAGGGAGAAAGAGACAGAGAGATAGAGAGAGGGAGGAATATTATATAAAGAGAGAGAAAGAGAGACGGAAGAGATGAAATATGAGAAAATAGTATTTAAAAAGTCGATAGCTGATGATGACTTGCAGTATCAAAAAAGAAATCTGATCACAAATTTTTTACAGAAAAAAAATGCAATTCTCCATTCCTATATCGACATAAACCATTTGTCATAGTGCATTATGTTTAATTTTGTATATTATTATAAAGGAGTTGAATTTTGTTGTGACTTTGCCTGTAACATTATGAGTTAATCCAACGCCGAAACTGATTGGTCGCAGTCCTGTTATTGTTTGGGTCTTTTTTAATGTTTATAATAAAATTGTAATTTTAATTCCTGATATTCCTGTTTAGAAATCAACCATACGGAATGATGAGTTACATGTACCTCAACTTTTTTTCAAGTACAAGAAACATGGTAATAAATAATGTTACTATTATAGATTTTGAGCAGACGATGATTGAGACAAAACACTAACTTGTTCAACGCGAGTCAAAACAAACCATCGCAAACTCTGGATCATAAATCTGGACAAACCGTTATACTAGACAGGTTGAGTTGGCCTTGCCCTTGGTATAATGAGCCCACTGCCCAAGAAACATCAGTCACTAGGCCACAAATTATTGGCTTCCCTTTCCGTCATTATCAGTGGCACACACACACACATTTCCCGCGTTTTGCAAGTTTGTAATTGAAGTTGGAGTGCACATTGCCACATCAATTGATCATAATCATGCGATTTATCGACTATCCCTTTCGTTTTTCTAGCAATGAGATTTCGGGTGGCGATTAGCAAGAATGATATTGAACTTTGATCTACATGTAGATCTGTTATTGTTTTTGTCGACGAATAGTAATGTATATACAGTGAAAGTTACATGAAAGTAATTTAATGTCAATGCCTGATGCTACTCATGTTAGTGTACAGGAAAGTGTTTCGTATATTATCATGGGTCACCCACAAACAAGTTCTAAATATAGAAAGTAAGAAGCTGTCTATCAATCTGAATTTAGAAATCGTGAGCTCTTCAATTATTATGCAGGTAGATAAGAGTTAAACACGGATGTGTTGTAAAGAATATCCTTGGATACATTTCAAACAGTTCCTGGGAAAGGGTGTATCTTTCCTTCAGAATGTTTTGAAATGGGCGACGGCGGCCATCATAATGGATGGAGTTTAGAAATCATGAGCTCTTCAATTATGCAGGTAGAAAAGAGTTAAACACGGATGTGTTGTAAAGAATATCCTTGGATACATTTTAAACATTTCCTGGGTAAGGGTGTATCTTTCCTTCATAATGTTTTAAAATGGGCGACCATCATAATTATTTCACAGTAATCATGTCAATGCCTACAGTAATGGCTTCTATTAAGTACTGCAGAGTGCAGGAAGTGCCGGGTAAAAGGTACTTTAAACTATTTTATATTGATGGCGAAGTAAAATTTGAATAGTCTTCCATCCATCCTTTTGTTAAATAAATTTAAAGGGGATTGTTGTCATTGTCATGAATGTATTAAAGCTCTAGTCTTAATATGTTTCCAATATTAGAAGGTTATTAGCATTGGGTTGGTCAAGGCTCGTACTGCGGTAATTATTCAAACAGTCAGCCTTGACAGAGGTCTACCGCAATCAAAGCTTGTTTGTATGGTTTCAAACGAACTTTTTTTTCTCTTCTCGCTCAGGACGTGAACTTGAAATGGATACCTATCTTATAATCTCCCCACGCACGTTGAACTTCTCGGCCCATATTTCAAACTTGAGATGCGATAGATTTCCTGTATTCGTGTTTGTCGACTAGATACTGTCTAATTTGGTTTCATCCTTCTCTATAAATCCAGTATCTGAATATTTTCTGACATAAGATTAGAAACTAAACGTAGGCACTCTACTAACAGATTTGTGATGGCATCACATCCGGGTCTTTGAATCGGATCAGACAGATTTAGAACGGTTGTTTTGACGCGCTTGGGTGCAATCACTCCTAGAAACGAGACACTCTATCTCGGGCATAAGTTATAAATAGATCTAGATCTCTGACCTTTGCCCTCAAACCGCCTACATAATTTGAAACAGGGAGTTTTTGAAAGCAAGTGTTCTACTTCTAGTCACACTGAGGCGTTGCTACTCGCAACATGTGGGTGGGGCGGAGTGACGGGTCTTACCAAATATGGTGTGGTGACGTTGCAGATAGAAATTCGCAAATTTTCCAGCAATCACACAACAGATCAGAAGAAAGAAAATCCACCGATTTAAAGATAACTCATCGAAAATTAAAATTGTATATAAGTCATAACATTAGTACTAGGCCTATTCACATAACGCATGTATTCATGATTCCATTACTTGTTTTTCATTATTAAAAAATAAACCCAATTTATTTAGACCAAATTAATGAAAGTACATTATTGAGCAGTATATCAATAGAAAAGAAACACTGAGCAAAAAAAGCAAAAATTACTGGTCTTTCAATTCTATATCATGAGACATATTCAATCGGATAAGTCATTACTGTTTCGATTCCTCAAACCATTGAATGGCACTTTGGAAATTGAACTTATGTTAAAGATCTTTATCAATTTGGGCGTGAGGAAACTTGGCAAACTTACAGCAAATGCATCTGTATAAGTGCCAACTACTAAATAAGGGCAAACAATATTTCGTGCTGTGAAAGTATTGGTAGATGTATTTCGCCACTGTCAAATATGTTGTCTAGCAGCCGTTTGCAACATAATGAAATGGAAAATGAAACAAACTTCGGCCCAGTCCATGAGTGGATGCAAGGTTACATAAGCTATACATAAGAGCCCTATTCGTTCTATTTTCAATAGGCTAACCTTATCATGGAGGCAGGGGCGTCGCTAGACCTTTTTCAGTGGGGGGGTGTAGAGGTCAACGATTACCGACAAAACTAGCCACCAATTACCGACAAAATAAAATGTCCAATATCTACAAATTCAACCCTGGGGCCGAAGGATAAATTGTTTTTCCTATGGACTATCTACAATACTTGCAATGGTCATTTTCCTCAGCATAGTCAGCATCATAGCTATATATTTTAATGCAGGCGCGGAGCTAGGATCTTTTTTTAGGGAGGGGCGGAAGTGAGCAAGAGAATCACTTAAAAGCGCGCTCATTTGGGGGACGTGAGTGATGGGCCTCCCGCGCGAAGCGCGGGAGCTTAGACGTTTCCTTAAATTATTAGGAAAAGAAGACGATTTGCTGTACCGTTCTCGACTGTTTATCCTTTTCTGAATTCAGTTCCCGCCCCTCCTCCCGCGCAAAGCGCGGAAGCTTTGACGTTTCATTAAATTATGAGAAAAAGCAGACGATTCGGTGTACTGTTTTCGACTTTAAATAAGCCCTATTAATTTTGTCTGAATTCAGTTTCCCCCTCTCGCGCGAAGCGCGGAAGCTTTGACGTTTCCTAAAATTAATAGAGAAAGAAGACGATTCGTCTAACCGTTTTCGACTCGTCTAAATGAAGTTTTCCCCGTCCGCGCGAAGCGCGGAATTTTTGGCGTTTCATCACAATATAGAGAAAGGAAGACGATTCCTCGTACCGTTTTCGAATCTTATTAAGCCCTATTCATCTGAATTCAGTTTCCCTCTCTCGCGAGAAGCGCGAAAGCTTTGACGTTTCCTCAAATTATTAGAGAAAGAAGACGATTCGTCGTACCGTTTTCGACTCTTAATAAGCCCTATTCATCCGAATTCAGTTTCCCCCTCTCGCGCGAAGTGCGAAAGCTTTGACGTTTCCTCATATTATTAGAGAAAGAACACGATTCGTTGTACCGTTTTCGACTCTAAATAAGCCCTATTAATTTTGTCTGAATTTAGTTTTCCCCTACCGCGCGAAGCGCGAAAGCTTTGACGTTTCCTCAAAATATTAGAGAAAGAACACGATTCGTTGTACCGTTTTCGACTTTTACTAAGCCCTATTTGTCTTAATTCAGTTTCCCACTCTCGCGCGAAGCGCGGAAGCTTTGACGATTCCTTAAATTATTAGAGAAAGAAGACGATTCGTTGTACCGTTTTCGACTCGTCGAAATTAAGTTTCTCCTTCCGCGCGAAGCGCGAAATTTTGGGCGTTTTATCAAGAAATGAAGACGATTAGTCGTACCGTTGTTGACTCTTAAACCTTGTTTGAATTTATTTTCCCCGAAAATGTTAAACCCTTGATTTCTTTAGCTGATATTATTGGAAAGGGAAACTTCGAGAAAATACAAGTATTATAGTTGTAGTCACTATCGAAGTCGTCACAGCGGATAAGAAGTCACAGTTCGTAGGGGAAAAAAACTTGTCGGCCGACCGACAATATACATCTCACCGACTTCAAACTTCTGCATATAGTACACGAGGATCGAGCAAGAATACCGACACAGCTGACCCGACACAGCAACATATTTACCCGTGTCTTTCTTGTTCCCTCGACGAGACGACTCCACCCAACAACCTCCTCCTCTCTCATACTCTTACCTCCCCTTTCTCTCCTCTCTTTCATCCCCCGTTTCTTTTGTTTCCCTTTCACTCTTTTTTCTTCTTTTTTCCTTTTCTTTCTTGTCTTTCTTTTCCCTTCTTTCCTCTCCTCCCTCTTTTCTCTTTCTTTTTTCTCTTTTCTTTCCTTTCTTTTCCTTTCTTTCCTTTCTTTTCCTTTCTTTTCCTTTCTTTCTTTTCTTTTCCTTTTCTTTTTTCTTTTCTTTCCCTTTCCCTCTCTTTTTTCCCTCTCTTTTTTTCTCTCTCTTTTTTCCCTCTCTTTTTTTCCCTCTCCCTTTTCTCTTTTTCCCGACGGCAGCGCAATTTTACCGACAATATCCTGACAGGTGGGGGGGGGGGTGTCGCACCCCCCACACCCCCCCTTTGGCGACGCCCCTGCATGGAGGTATCCTAAGTCACATCCTACACATTTCAAGCACAAAATATGTATGTGGTGATGCTCAACTGCAGAATGATATATTCTATATTACTTCGTACTATTTCGTAGCATTACAAAATATAAATCTTTTGGCTTTTAACAATGCCCACGTACTGTGTTGTGATCGTCTGAGCGAGCGTCATGATGAGTCTAAATCATTAGGCTCATTGCATATCAAATGTTGTTCCCATGGAAACAGGAATTAGCTGCTCACGTTTGCCGATTCTCTTCCAGGAAACTATAGATCAGAAATTCAGAATAGATCAAATGTTTAAAATCGCTTCGATTGATGAAGTTATGAATAAATAAAATGTGTCAAATACGTCAATGAAAAAGGTGAAAACACTTTGATAAAAACTGCTTTCTTATGACCGATAATACGAACAAAATGAGTGAATAAAGGAATATCGGATTCAGATGTAGTTTTCCATCATGCTTCCGTTTGACTCTCGGTATGGGTCATTCTTTAGAAAACAGTAATGAAATATCAGGGGAATCTGAGTCTCTTCAATCATCATTGCATAAAACAAGTCGAACAAATTCATATCATCGGTGTACTGGGCAAGTGGTATAGTGAAGGTATTTGCATTTACTTCGGGACCCTGTGCATTATTGAGACAGAGATTGAGTGCTTCAAAGTTTCTTCAGAAGCTGTGCAAATACAACGATCATGTTCTCTGATGCCGGGGGTTTTGATTAAAACAGAAATGAAGAAGAAGAAGGAAAATAACACATTGGAGAGTCCTGACTAAGCAGACGCGAACATGCCAAATCGACGATTTGTTGTAGTTCTCGAAATTTGAGAAATTCCCATTGGACTTAGTTCTAAATACATGTAGCTGCAGAATTTTAAGTCAAACACTTTATTTGGTTCAGCTACTCGTGTTAAATCAAGAATTACGAGAAGCTCAACGACTCGCGAAAGTATCTGATTGACCTTTGATTTCGTTCAACTGATTGTTTTTGGTCAAGTAAAATCGACCCATAGTTTCTCTTCCATTTTTTTGAAAATGAAAAGCCTTTGTTTGTTGATATTTTTCCAAGAATGCTACGGGATCATTCAAAAAATTGTACAGGCTCTGAAGAGACTCAAAACAGGGATGAATAACACTATGATGAGGATTTTTCATCATTATGTATTATCTCATTGTCAAGGATGTTCTTATTTCATTCCAAAAAAGTAGTCTAGTTTGCAGTCATTATTTAGATTATTTTGCCGAGTAGAATTGAATCCTAGTTCCTTGCTAAGTTTTTTCCCTAAAAAGGGTAGAACGAGATGTTTAATGTTACTTTGGTATTTTACATCTTTCTCGCAAACACAATATCCATGATGCCAATTTAAACACCAATGATGAAAATTTACTTGCCAAAGCATTTTTTCGCTGAAAACAAGTTGAAATTGCACTTTAGATCACGTTAAAAAAAATATTATTGCAGTGTCTAGATTTTATTCAAATCTTTTGAAATGCATATCAAAGTCCTCAATATTAAAAATAATGTCAAAAGAGAAATTAATTTGAGAAGGCGGGTTGAAAAAAAAAGGGATGGAGAAACTAAATGTAGGTATTTACTTTCCTACGATACAAGTTTATTAACAAAAACAATTGGAGGGGGCAAGTCCCTCCCTCCTCAAACGAAGGCTAGAAACGCAGGCACAGTTATGAAGGAGCTCACTTTCTTTTCACTGTCTTCTTTTAATATGTACGTATGATACGACTGGTGATGCCCCCCCCCCCCCTCCTCCCACCCTGACGTGAATCCGCCATCGCACAGAGCAGTGAGCAAACCCTCGAAAGTTCGTTCTGAAAATTAAGCCAATTTTACATCCCGAATGCCAACGTACTTTTGGCCAGATGCCCTCTGTCTGATAATAGGCTGAAACAGAGCACATCAACTATTAAAAATGATAAACCAAGCCACGTTATATACGATATAGCCTGTATAAGGCTCCACCTATACGTCGCCAATAAAAAGAAGAAAAAACACACGAACTTTTAAAAGAATATCATTGCATGCCAATCGAAAATTCAAAGAAAGAAAGTAAGAAACCTAAATATAAAGAGATACTGTTTTTCGATTCCTTCCATGTTCAAAGACGAACAATTATCATGATTATAGGCAAGCCCAAGCCAAGATTATATCCCGTACGTAAGTAGGCCCCCTATATTATGTATATTATTGAATTGTATAATGGAATTGTGAACGCAAAGATAGAGCAATATCATTCTATTTGATTTTTTTTTGTATGATGTAGTAGGGCCATCAATTTGATAGTCATCAAAGACACTGAAATCTTAAATTGGATATCTACCCCTGATATTAAGTTGGTTTACATAGAAATGAAAAATGAGAGGAACAGGTCAGCGAAAGTGTGAGCAAAAACCCGATTGAAAATAAGTTAAATTTGTTAAGGTGCCTTCAATTATTAACACAAATTGGCTATTCTGTGACGTATCCCTCTCACTTGCCCCGTACAAATATTCACACTAAATTCACCCTAAATATAATTGTTGCAAATAAGTCATTTTACAACCCCTGTATGAAACAAAATCTATTACGTCATCAATAACGAAGAAAATGAAAGTTTGTGAAATTTGCAAATTGTCACAGTCACAGTGTTGCCAATAATCGGATGTTTATCAAACTTTCAATAATTTTGTTTCTATCATCTGTCAGTTTTTATTAATACCAGCTAATTACCAGGGTTGACTTCTCCTTTAACAGAGCTTTGCTACATGGCAGGGGCACACAGTCATCCAAACTACCGAAAGGGGGATTGCGTAACAGTTTACATAATCTGGGCTTAATTAATGGAACAGGATTTGGACAAGCGTTACTGATAATAATCAATCCACATGCAGAGTATTGTGGTGCACATAATCTGGGCTTAATGTAACTATATTTGGACAATCTTTACTAATAATAATCAATCCACATGCAGAGTATTGTGGTGCACACACTGTGTGACCGTATTGCACTTCAATAATAACGTTTAATTCCTACTTGCACTACTTTTGGTTGTGAATCTAGATGTTCTCATATTTATCTAACACTTCTCGTGGCGTCTTTTCAATTTAAAATTCATTTACGGCACCCCATATAGCCCTCCTATTACCCCATCTGCTAAGCAATCCTCTGTTGCTAGGGGTGACCTATCATAATGCAGTATCCCAAACTCCCAGGGGCGTGGTTACATCTTTATTCAAGTTCAGAGCAATTACATTATTATGACGTCTTCATAAATGTCTATTACAGTTAATAATATCGTTTCTGTTCCTGCTTTCTTTCTTTGCCCCGTAATTTTTGCACCATGGTTCGTTAATGCATGTATGGCATTTCTCATAAATGTCATGAATGGCTCGTAGAAGATCACGACTCATTTCTCTTTTTCTATCCTTTATTTTTGAAATGATAATTTTAGGTCAAAAAATAAAATCTTATTTTGATTAATCTATACACCTTGCTTCATTAGCACATCCTGCATTATTTATCTCCTTCCATTGTCTGCCTCTATCCTTTTCGACCCTTTCCATCTCTTCTCGATTTTCCACCTTCATACCGTAACCATGGCAGCGCTTTCGCTCTCATCTTGTAGACCTCAGCCTCTTTAGATCCGTCGGATTTGTTGTTTATTCCCTACTAAAATGCGCCGCTACCCATGCACGCTCTCACCCCACTCCTTTCTTTTGTCTAACATCTCTCCCGGCTCTATTTCCTACCAGGATTTCTCCTAATATAGGGTTCCATTTCATACCCCACCGCGACGCCGCAAAAAAAAAAGTATTCACTGAGCTCTGAATCGTGAAGCGTATATAACACTTTACGTCATCATAGCAATTATTTAAAAATGAATAAAAAAAACACCGTGGTTTTGCCGCGTCATAGCCATGGTAGGTCCATGGTCATACCATGGGCCTTTACTCTATATTTGACTACCAGCGTGTCCACACACAAAACAATTTATCCCGAAACTCTATAACGAAACGTCGTATATAGAATCATAGTATAAATTTCAAAGTGTCCACACACAAGAAACGTCATATAAATAATCATCATATAAATTCAAGGATGTCCATAAACAGGATAAAGTAATCCTGAAACTCTACAGTCTGGTCTCCTTTCGCTCGAGGTCACGTTAAGCCCCGCCCAGTTAGTTACACTAGTTACACTCCCCCTGTCCACACACAACATTTCCGTGATTAGGCGTGATTCTTTATTGAGTTTCAGTTCGAAACGATGCCCAAACCTGCGTTTCGTTAGACTAGTTTCGTTATACGACGTATCGTTAGTGAGCGTCCACACACACAATTTCATCATAAAACTATCGCGAAACGGTATCACTATCGCGAAACGGTATAGCTAATCACGGAAAATGTTGTGTGTGGACAGGGGGTATGTCATCCGATTGGAGATGGGATACATCCCTCTTGCCCTCCCTAGTTAGTATCTATATACGCCATTATATATAATTATTTTTCCTTTGGGACAATTTTTGCGGGATTTTCCAAACGTGTATGGATTGGCATGGGGCACAGCCCATCTGCAGAGAAACACATTATTATTCATTCTCTCTTCTTGCCATTGATGTCGGCCATGGTGTAGTATGCAAACACAGACCCTAATTAATTTTCACAATTCTTCACAATTCATAAAGCCTTGAGCGGAGCCTAGCTCTTTCAGTCGCTGGCTATGTCCGGAGCAGCTTGTACAGAGCCTTATAATGTAGTATGCTGGTAGCAATTGTCTCACAGTGCAGACTCGTTACATCATGGACCTACTACGGTTACATTGTGCCTGCACTAACCATGGTGTTGGAATATAATTGGTTAAGTACTTAAGTTGGCGGTCCAGTTGATGCTGCTCTCATAAACATCTCAATTTCCGATAGAATAACGGTGTCAGTGAGCCGCGAATTCATCTCGTGGGAAGGCACACGCATCACGTCTTCCATAGTCATTAAAAACTATCCTTGAATGAAAGAGATATAAGAAGGTTGGATGAAATTTAATTGTAGATGGGATGGTATAAGAGGGGGTGGGGAGAGAAAGACTGGTGGAGAAAAAACAGTGAAGGTCCGGGAGTGAGGTAGAGAGAGCAGTGAAAAAAATACACAGGGGCTCGGGGCGAAATAGCCCCCGAAATGCTCAAAAGAGCCCCCCAAAATCAGAAAAGAGCCCCTGTAAATTTGCATATAGTTCAATGCAAAACAATTTTTAAAGTGTTAATTTCATGCAGGCAAGCTTGAAAAGTGGCCCCGAAAATTATTTTTTTTTTCCCTGAGAGAGAGAGAGAGAGAGACAGACCATGGATCTACTACGAAGTATAGGTCCATGGACAGACAGACAGACAGACAGAGAAAGAGGATCAATTCAATTCATTTTTTTAACAATCATGCGTCGCAACATAATGTTAATTTGTGCATAATTTATGATAAATAAAATTGATGAAACACAACAAGAAACATACTTAAATTTTCAAAAGAATAATTTACATGAGTGATGTAGCCATGTGGGCTAATTGTTGGAAATAACATTAATAATAATACACCATTATGTAGCAACGAAAACATATACATTACGAAGAGAAATATACGTATAGCTCTATAATTTTCTCAGAAATATACTACAAAAGTACAGACAGGGTGCTAATATTTTGATGAGGATACTTATGGGGGGAATCTTAATACTCCGCCGTACAACTAATAGACGTATATTTGTTTGAAATTGTATGGACGAAAAGAACAAGTTGAAGATGAAATAAATAATAATAATTTACCAAATTGATGAGATTCATAAAGGGCATGTAATGTTATCAATATGAACATAATTTGATATAAAAATATCAGTTTGAAAAGATAATTGACAGTTGGATGGAAACAAATACCACGGCAAAATACATTCTAGGGTGCAATTTAAAAAGATACAAGAAAATGTCAGATTTACTGAATAAGCTGTATAATAATATTATTAGGCCTTATCTTATACAAATCGAGAGAGGGGGATAGTTTGAGAGAGGGGGAGAGGCGAAGCGGGACGAGTGAGAGAATTGAAGAGAATGAGACAGAGAGATGGAGTAGGGGTAGAAATGTTAAACGAAACGGGGAAAGAGAATAAGAGAAAGAGGAATGGTAGGGCAGATGAATCAATGGGGTGAAAAAGAGCTTTCCTAAACCTGTTGAAGGAAAGTTGATATTTGAATGATCGATGCGAGAAAAACATTATGCTCATTCCATTTAACTATCAATCAACCCCAAAAAATAGCACTCAAGTGCTTCTCGAGTTTCAAATGTATTTAGGACAAACTGTGCGCGAATTTTTAAATGATTAATCGAATAATTATTGCTTAATGGAACCGAACTTCTCAAAATTTGTTTGGGATAAATTATGAAATACTGAGCTTACAAAGAGACGTGGAAAAAGAGATTAATGGAAGCGAACCCTTTTGTTTGATAGATTGGATTTCTTTTTCATTTTCAGTAAAAATTTAACTCGTTCATCGTGACTCAATGAATTATTTGTATGCACCTTGAGCACCTCTAGAGATGGATATGTTGCGCTTTATAAATATTGTTATTATTATTATTTTATTATTATATCAACAAATTACAAATGTCAAAAATTCAACTTTCAAAAATATGAATGTGGATTTTAAAAATGTATAGGTCTAAACAGGGCATCCAATGAATGTTTCTTCTAAGATTTGTTGATTGTAGGTTGATTGTTATTCATTATACGCGTGACGGTAGGAAGATTACATAAAACACTTAATGGTATTATTTTTTCAAGTGACTGTAAACATGCCGTACTCTCATATCACTTGGCCAGTGACGACATTTTATCCATTAACCACGCCCTTGCACAATCAAAGCAGCGTCAAGTCATTACACTTGTTTAGCATACCTTTTGCTGTGGTGTATCCAGGATAATAGTACCCCAAGGGAGGGGGGGCACTACCCTTAGAAATGTCTGGCCAGCAAAAGAAAAGGTTAGAACAGTTTTCTCACATGCATTTCGTGGCTTAACTTTAGGCTGGAGCGCAATTATTATGATTCAAGGCGATGTCATATTAGAGACGCAATCGCAAATTTTGCCTTGTTTTCTTATGTGGTGTCGATATTTTATGATTTGCACATTTGTAATGTGATTGGTAACAGTAGTATGCAGTGAATATGCAAAACATTTCTGAGAATATGTTCCGAATTGATTTTTCGAGGGAACTCTGTACTAGGCTTCGTATTTTGCTAACGTAGTAGTCGACCATTCACGAGGTGAATTTGCCAATATAGGCTATAGTGCTCAAGTCCTATATTAGTGATGAATCTCAGCGTGTGTAGTCAATTTCCATATTATCATAATCAGTGGATGTCGCGAAAAAATAAGGAAGGGAAGAAATGTGCTCAGAGTCTAGATATGAGCAACTTCAATTAGAGCTGTGTGTTGTGTTGCCCTCAACACGCGTGCCAATTTGAGGATCATCTTGCGGACACACGGATCGATAAATTGGCGAGTCCTTGTCCTCGGTCGTCTCCTATATTGAGAGGTTAGAGAGATGGGGTAGCAGGGTTAATTGATTCTGAATGAAGAGAGTGATATCAGATGAAACTCAGCTCATCTCAGAGGTGAATAGGCGAGAGAAAGGGTGTGTAAAGGAATGCAACATCGGAGAAGGAGAGGAGGAAGGATGGATATGAAGGAAGAAGGAGGGTTTAAGGAGGAGGAGGAGTGGAAAAGAAAGGTTGGAATGGTGGAGAAGAAGAAACAGATGCAGGGAGCAGAGTGGAGGTGTATGATGGGCTGAGGAGAAGAAGGAGGGAAATGGAAGAGAATTATGTTGATAAAGATGGAGAGAAAAGAAAGAAGATGGGAGAAGGAATATAATATGTGATGGAGGATGAGTAGGAGAAGGGGGTGACGATGATAGTAAGAGTGATTGTTCGGAATAGAACGGCAACGATGAGGAGGAAGAATCTGGGTGGAGAGTATTTGACATATATGGCAGAAGGAGAACGAGGAGGTGAAGGAGGAGGAGGAGGAGGAGAAGAAGAGGGACAGGAACGGATGGAGGCAATGTGAGGGTTGGGAATGGAATAGAATAGAAAACTTGAAACAAGATCGTGGGCGAAAATTTAGCTTAGGAGGTTGATTTATGGTATGATCTGATGATATGTATACGGGAGAAGGCCTAGGGTTTGGGTGAACAGGTGTATGTATGAAAATGGATCCTGCTCGGTTGTAAGAGGAAATTAGAGAAGGAGGAAGACCCCTAAAGTGAAAGCATAGCTAATCCCAAACATGTACAGTAAGACCATGGTAAGACGGAGAATGCTGACTGAATGATCGCCTCAAGACAACCAACGATGCACTTTAAGATATTTTCTAAAAATAAGACAGAAATGGAAAATTATTTTTATTTTTCCTGACCCTTCATATCCAACATAACTTTCTTTACATTAGAGCCCTAGCTGGATAGTCATCAGAAAGGAATGGATTGAAGGCTTTCTTACCCCTCTAGAATTCATTGTAAATCATAGCATGTTCCATCATGTAAATTGCGGTTAATCCTAAGCCATTAGCCCATTTCTTACAATGGAATGATGTTTCAAGTCAGTTTGGTTAGTCAAGCCAATATCTATTACTCATCTTGCTCACGTTACAGAAAGACGTGGCATCATCCGTACCTGTGTTTTATCAATCACGTAAAGTGTTCTGTAATGTTCGAGGCTGACCGATTTTCTCACTCATTCCCTCTCTCTCTCTCTCTTTCTCTCTTTCTCTCTCTCTCATATATCCTGTCCCACATCATACAAATTATGTCACATGCTCGCCGTGGTGCCATTACAAGTTCACGCGAACTTTGACTTTAATCTCCAGAGTAGCCTTGGGAGTATGGATGTAAAATATTTTTTGCAACCAGAATTGAAATAGATGTAAATCTGTTTGGAGATTTTCCAGTAGCGTGCAGGGTAAGTGGTCATTCTTGAATTTTGACAGGTAAAATCCGTCGATCGGATGCGTTTTCTAAATATGAAACGCAGGTATACACAGATGAACTATGTCGTCTTTTATTTCTAGTGATGTTACAGTTGAATGAACTATAGCCTATATTCACTTTATCAATTTTTGTGTATGAACCACGCCCTTTCTTGTCATTCGGCTTTCTACTATGATCTTGTGTATTAGATTTGAAGAGAAAGAATGATGATATTGGAAGGAACTGGAAAAAGAAAAAGAAATTAACAGTCGACGAGATTTCGAAGAGAAGATCTGCGAATAAATTATTGTTATCATACATTAGAAAAAGTCATATCATACACAAACACTTTCAGTAATGTGATAATAATTTGGTCTTACATGTATTTACCAAGTGAGACCGCGTCGGTATTGATTCTGCTCTCACTGGGGTACCTGATCCAGGAGAACACTCGACTACATTTTGATGAGAAAATCTGCGGTTATTGTTATCACACATGAAAAATGATATCATACATAATGTACATTATATTTTGTTCATAGAAATAAAGTCCCATCACAGCCTTGTTTAAAGTGGGTCGCTGTCGCATTAATTTGAATTTATCTTCAACGTTATGCTATGTAAAGTATGTAGTCTACATAATGGAATAGTACATTTCTTTGTTTAGTTGTTGTTTAACTTTTTCACTCTAAAACATGTACGCGGTTATAAAAAAAAAAGGCTTTTCTAAATTTGTGAATCTTGATATCCTTGAAAATAAGTCAACAATTTATTTCCTAATTCACCTCAAGGAAAACAATTTTGCTGAGAAAAGTTCTTTTCATTTCGATGAATCCAAAACATTATAGTATGCACCAATATTTATGTGCTTACGTGATTAATCTTTTCCGATCGTTTCCACACAATATCTTTCACAATGCAATCACATGACCAGAACTCAACTTTGTCTTGAATTCTTATCATCTGCATGTGACTGTATTTCACTACTATACATCTACCTCACAATAGAAATGAAAGTCTGAATGTAACAATGATATCCATGTAATGAAAGTACTGAGAATCGTTGTGTGTCGCATACAATGTAACGTCATCGTCAATCTCAATAACAAGGTATACATGTCGGGATACTACTTTCAATTTAATTGCGAGGCCTATAGGCTAGCTGGGTGAGGAGATGTCGTCATTCATAATGGATGAAATTACGCCTCTAACTTGGGACGGGGTCCACTACTCCACTCACAAATGGGGGCCTCTGTCCTTTATATTTCTTTCATACTCGAACAAAATTGTTACAACTCAAAGTCTCAAATACATGTACTTTAAATTATTTTGTTTAGTGGTGCAGTGAGCATCGCCATCTCGTCGAATTAGGCTGTAATTATACACTTGTTGGTGTCCTAAGGCCTATTCAGTTCTCATTAGCCATCAAGTTAGAAATGTGTGACTTTGGTTCCATGTGTTTAATTCAAACGCTGATGATTCAGTTATTGATGCTGATATTGCATAAAGCAAACATCGTATACCAAGAGGGAGGGGTACTTTCTACCTTATCCTTTTTTAATTCAAATTCTATTCATTTCCCCCAAGACCTTTAAACGGTGGGGGGGGGGGGGGTAAACAGCGGCTCAACTTAGTGCTATACTACTTACTTTTACCCTGAATCAGTGTTCTTGTGTCGTCTTCAAAAGGTGATACTCTGAGGGAGGAATTCCATATGTTTTATTTTAAAAAAATCTAGGTTTTAGGAGCGATTCGCACGCCGTGGGTAAAACAGATGTGTGCAGGCTCGTCGCTCTCATTTTTTTTTGGGGGGGATAGGGTTTCTTACAATTTTTCCATTTTACTATCTCTACATGTATACCGGCGGCCATTTTATAATGCATAACATTTTTAACTGTTTAAGAGATTATATGTCAAGTGAAAACCAACTTTCGTTAGTCTGTTTCTTTCCACTCCAGCCAACTTTCTTTTAAGAAGTTTCCTTTTAGGATTATGAGGCATTTTAATCTCGCTTGAAAGATTATCAAAATATAAGACAGTCGCTCTTGACAAACGTTACACAGTCTTTACATCTCTGCATTTTCCTTGTTACAATAACCAAATATATCCTCGAAAGCCACTTTCACTTCTCCCTTGTATATTCTTGAGAGCAGTTTGTATATAAACTACATGTAGTTCCATATTACGATTGATTTATACGCTTGTTTTATCGGTCACATGGTGCACAAATCTTCAATGGTTTATACTAACTGTTAAACAGCGCGCCTCTCGATTCGCTTCTTTGGTAAACAATCGTGTCGAATTCATCCTCGTTCGAAGTTCACGTATACTCATCTTTCTCTTCAGGGCTTCCAATCTTATGATTGATTTCCATACCTCGGAGATATTCTCATATATTTTCTTTCTGGTCTACCTTCCTTTTTTCCCTCTAACTCTAAACAGCGGCGGATTATTTTCGAATGTGTATGGAATGCATTATTGCCATGGAAAACATGTTTCACCCACAAGCGGTGATGTGTCTGACGTAACGTCATATTGCGTCACGTTTCACATCCAATTTATTAAAGTTGTTTTAAAAAAAACTATGCAGCGCGTTTCACTGGTTTTGATTTTAAAATGGGAAGAAGCGTATCCAATGTTACTGGGGGTGGGGTGGGGGCTTAATTTTCACAGGGAGCATGTGCCCCTAGTACACAAACAACTTTTTGGAAATTATTAGAAGACGTCAGACTTAAATTGCCCCAAATTGATATTCGTTTGCATTTTTCTTAGAGTTTGAATTTGCATACTCCTCCCCCAAGTAAAATAATTATGGAACCGCCTCTGAAGTGCGGTGTTTCTGATGATCAATCGTGCCTTAGCCAATTAGGCGAGACACTATATGAGGAGGAGAGAAAGGCATGTGTCAATGAATGATAAGGGCGTCAATATAGGGGAAAGTGGTCTGGGCCCCTCCCATTTTTCAAGCCTTGACCAATGAACAAAAAGTCTGAGGGCCACTGAATGTTTGTCTGTTATAAATTACAAACTTCTAGATCATTTCTATTGGCTATAACACTTAAAACACATATTTGAAAAGACAATGACGCGTTCACTCCCTTTTTGCTTATGATATATATATTGCAATAAAGGGCAAAGATTGTTTAACAAAATTAAGTGCCATCGAAACATCTAGCAGTTTATTATTAGATTTGGAATGACTTATTTCGTGCATACACGGTGTGCTTAAACTGCAAAAGCAAAATGCAAAGCCATAGAACAAATAAGTTTACTAATTTTATCATAGTTTACAAACACAGAATAAACGTACATTTATTTGAAACGTTGGGTGCGTTTATCCAGGCCTGCGTTCATCAACTCTTTTCTAGCCTATAATCAGCGTTTTCAAACGTGATTTATGCAAATGTGCAATTTGATAAACGCAAGCTCGTTTTCATACGTCTTTAAAACGCCGAAAAAAGGTGCGTTTCGATACGCGTATGAGCCAGAATCACGATTCTGAGAGATGGTAAACGCAAAGCTGCTTTGAAACACGTATATATTTCGGACCTTCTCAGGCTTATTTCCGGTTCGGAGAAATAGCGCGCGTCATGCGCTGTGTCATGTTGTACAAGCATGCCTATGTACTTGTTCATTGTTTACGCGATCGAAAATAAAAAAAAAGCGCCCTAGTTTACCTCCGAGCAAGGATCTGCTTCCTTTCTCGACAAGGCCTTCATTGCGAATCGTGACAAGTTGATAAACGCGACATCCCGCAAATCACGTTTGTATACGTGTTTCTATATACGCGTAAAGAAACGCTGTTTCAGAGTAGCAAAAATTGATTAACGCACTCGTCGTTTTATAAATACACATTTAGGAAGCGTTTTAATACGTGTTTCATTCACACATATTGCTCCGTTTAGTCTCATTTCACAACGCCCCCTATCGTCAGAGTCAGCAGCCTAACATGTTAGCCTATGGACGTTTTTTGTTTAAATCGTTAAAAATTCATTTTTTGTTTAAACGAAAAGTACATCCACCCCGACGTACGTTATCACTAGCTCTTTCATTGGAGCCCTCATGTCTCATTGACTTTTGAAAGTTCACCCACCGTAATTTTTCAAAATAGGTTGCAAGCTCGTCATTGCCTATATTAATACACATGTGAAACAAGTCTAACTTTGGACTCAGTTTGCCAAGCGATTTTAGGATTATAGGTCGAGCACACGAAACATAAAAAGCATGAATTATCATAGATCACTTCTGCCTATTTCATTATGTCCATTTCATCCACCCCCCCCCCCCACCGTAATTTTTCAATTTAGTAAAAGCAAACATTTAGCCGAGGTAAGCAAAAACATGAATATTCATGACACACCATGGACTATTCGGTTATTAACAGAGGGTAGCAATCGGTCATCACGTCAAACTCCCCTAATTGCCACCAAGTATTTCATATAAATTATATAGTTTGGTATGTTTCTTTTACTCACTCATGAATTATTAAATATCAATTATGATGGTTTAAAGAAATGTAAAAGAAATTTTAGTTGATATTTATTAACAAAGTAATTTATATTTAGCAAAGCAATCTCACATACAAAATTACTATCAAGTGTCGTCTGCTACGCCGATTGTCGCCTGCTTCGTTAACTCACAAACCCTGGTTAAAGGCACATATTTATCGTTTAGACTGTAAGGTATACCAGGGAGATTTGTATTTTCCTGCAGTACAACGTATAGCAGGAAAATGTTGTATATGCGGATCCTTTCAATGATTACGTAATGGAAGTGGTGAGGCGGTATGGTTTGAATAACTTAGGCAGGTGAAAGTTATTGTATTGAGAAGGAAAGGAATGTTCAGAAAGGCATAGAGAGGGAAGTGGGCGTGGTAGCCATTCTAGCTTTGCACCTACATCAGTACGAGAATACACCCGACGGCGCGGTGGCCTGTACTTATAGCGCGCGAACACATCACACCCAATGGCATACACCCGGTACCCTGCAACACAGTGGAACATTCTAAGAAATTCAAAATTTATCTACAAAATGGACCTCTTGAATCATCTGAGAAGTAACTTACCCTATTCTGATGACTTCAATGAATGTCAAGATAACAATGGCTGCTTTTCCATCCAAAAATAAAACTAGTTTGCAATTAGAAATAGTCAATTTCTCGATAATTTCACAAAATATATTTGCCGCCGCATTCAATATGACGTCATTGACAGCTGATTGGCTAGTTTGGTAGTGACGTCGAACGAGCTATGTTTGTGCTGCAGTGATCGAGCGAGCGAAAATGAGACAATCGGAGCAATATGAATGCGTTTCTGGTGAGTTTATAAACGCAAGCTATTAACATGTGCATCATTATGGGGCTTTCACATATACACTCCGGGGCCCGTACGGCTATTAAAATTTGAAATGTTGGGAATTTTCGTACGATGCCCGGCCGGCTCCCGTACAGTTCCTACAGGCGCCGGGACATTTCCACCATCCGTACGGGCGCCGTGGTGCTGATTTGGCTGCTCCTAATTCTCCCGGCGTTTTCATATTACCGTTAGGCCGTAGAAAGCCCGTAAAGGGCCCGTGGGGCACCGTACGGGAGCCGTCCGGGCACCGACCGGAGCCCGCACGTGCCCTCATTATTTTTTCTGTCAATTCTCAATGGAGGCGCGGATGTCAGAGGACACATAGTTCAGTGCACCGCACGGCACCCAACCCAAATAATAAATATGTTGGAAAATTATCTTGCTCCAAAATACTTGCATGGTCCAGATGAATGGGTTCATACTTTCATCATATTCATGTGTGTTGCATATAAAGGCGGTCCAATGATTTTTAGAAAGGGGAATCATTGAGAATACGCGAAAGCCCACGTATACCAACGAGTACATAACATCTTGATTCGAAGCAGAGGGGTCCCCTCCCCCCCCCCCCCCCCTTTGTGGTTATGCGTGTATACATAGCCATTTCTAAGTTCACAGTCATAGAATATTCTCGAATTGTTCTCTCAGTTGCTGAACACTGTAATGAGGAGCTCAGATGATTTCTATTTTTGTCAGCCTTGAATCAGTCCAATCTCGTTCAACCATAGGCTCATCAATAGATTAATATCAAGACAAAAACATTCATATCACCGTGAGTTCCACGGGATTACTTTGGCAAAGTCAACACAATTTAACTCGGTTGAATAGTTACTAGTTAGTTGATTGGTTATTATTGCTCTTATAATTGTCTCGCATAAAAATTACTACAGCGCTCTGTTCTGACGTAGATGTGTTTACTAAATTTCTAGAACGCTTGGTTTGAAGTACGTGCGCTATCATGGTGCGGGACGCGCATATATTTTTTTTACACAACTGTCAGTTCGCCACTTCAGTCCAATATACTGTGCAAACGACTAGAGACAGAGTCTAGCATTACCCTTGGCAGTTTTGTTGAATTGCTGGAGCTGTACATGTATACATATTCGTTATTTGTTTCGGGTTAAATCTATCCTCTCTTTTCTTTCATTATGTATTTCTGTGTTCTCCTTTAATCTATCCTCTTCTCTTTTGTCATGTATTCCTTTCTTTTTTCTTCAGTTTATCCTTTTTCTCCTTCGTTATATTTGTTTTCCTTCAATATATCCCCCAGTTCTCCTTCGTTATGAATTTCTTTTGTTCTCCTTTATTCTAACATCTTCTCTTTTGTTTTATTTATTTCTTTGTTTCCCCTTCAATCTATCCATTTCTCCTTCGTCATATATTTCTTTGTTTTAATCTGATAGATTACGTGCATAGAGATATATACGCCTTATTAAGTATATATCTCTATGATTACGTGCTTGCACATGTAGTGCGCTGAAGACTTAGACTCTTTCACCAGAGCACTTCTTGGAATTTTTTCGCGAAAATGGCTAAACAGTAACTGTTGTGTAAAAAAAATATGCGCGTGCGGCGCGGTGTACGTACGAGGCAAATAAGGGGATGGTTTACGCTGCACCTCCTTATTTTAGAAGTACCAATATTTGTGAAACCATCACCTCATATTCGGCAGCCGTCACCCATATTTGGGCAGTCAGGAGTTTTATTCGAAACTTCTTTATCTCTAGTAGTATATTTGTATACGTTGTCACTTGTATAGAGTTTTATATTTCAGATACCGTCACACACTTCGTTCGATCGTAAAATTGAGACATTTTGAAAGCTTATACTCGGGCAAGAGACGTCAGCCCCCGACCAAATATTAATTCTTCTTGGACTGACATTTAATATACCGTGTAGAATTTTACCAAAGTTTTAAGAACCATTAGAAATCAGCGTGTAGACACTAGACACGGCTCTAGATTTGCACAGACAATGTTACAATGCTAATGACATTAGAAATGATCGAATGTCACTCCATGACCATTTCATGTCGAGCTATGAACTGAACCTGAAATGTATGTAATATGGTATCGGAAAGAGAACTTATGATATCGACCCCTTTGCTAACCATGCGTCTCCGAATGACGTCAGAACATGATAGGGTCTCGCGCTGTCACCCTCTCTCTCTCTCTCTCTCTCTCTCGTTCCCTCCATTTCGACCTTCCTCGCTCCCTCTCCGAATTTTCTCTGTATATCTCTGTTCCCATTCCCCCTACCCCTTAACTCTCTCTCTCTCTCTCTCTTTGCCCGTTCTCTAATTTCCTTCTCTTTTATCTACTTCTCTGTCTCCTGTATCTGTATGTTCATCGCTTCCATGCTTTTCTCTCTCTCTTTCCCCGACTCTATCTTGATATCACTCACTCCCCGCCCCCATCCCTCTCTCTTTCTCTTCACCCACCCCCGTCTCTCTTCTTGTTCCCAGTCCAATATTCTCCTTTATTTTTTATTTGGTATTTCCTGTACTATCTCTTTTCACTCAGCGGTCTAGACTTAAGAGCGATGAGCAGGTGTCGAGCAATATCAATCAGTGCTTTCAATTATTATCACTCATAGATATCAGATAATCAGCCATGGTTATTGGAGCACTCCGAAGAGAAGATGGATGAGAGAGAGAAGGGGGAAAGAGAGAGAGAATGAGAGAGAGAGAGGGGGAGATAAAGGGTAGGATACAAGATTGGATGAAGAGAAATAGAAAATGGGAGCGAGAGAGAGTGGAAATAAGTGAGTTAGGGTACGTTTATGCTCAACATTTTTGGCCAGAATGATGCATTTGTTACGCGGTAAGTTAAAAACACGGTTGCCTCCTCTCTCATTTTTGTAGAATCACAGAAAAACGGCGATCGTAATCGCCGATCGTAAACTCACAAAAGGGTGCGTTTTGGATCGGCGATTTTGCAAATTCAGCGATTCTGGGGAAGCATAAACGCACAATCATTTGTAAACGCATTTAAAAGGGGTCAACGTAGTATGCGCAGTGCAGAATAGCACTGCACTTCTCTGGCTCCTCCAGGCATGATTCTGGCTCTGAGCCAGAATCATGACTGGAGGAGCCAGTGAAGTGAGCATAAGCAGTACACCGTGGAACTGCGATTATGATGAGCGTTTACGATGAGCGTTTCAAATCGCTCATTCTGCCTTCAAAATTGGGCATAAACGTACCCTAAGATATACGTATACACAGGATGGAGGTAAACAGATGGGAAGGAGGGAGAGAGAAAGGATAGGGTGAAATGAGGGGTATCCTTACACTAAATCCTTACCCTGCATTGGATGGGCTGTACACGCAAACAAAAACAAGATACAATCAATGTTCGCTGCCTACAGGAATATCGAGGCAAGATTAATTTATTTTATTAACAAATCTCACAGCCTTACATTCATTTCTCTATTATTTGTATATACCTTAATTATGCAGATTCATTTAATTTCAATATAAACCATTGTTTTTGTCATTTATACTTGCTGGTCCATCTTGTGCCAGAAACAATTCCAACTCTCAACTTTGAACTCTTTGTCACCTAGTCCAAAGCTTGTAGACATACTTAATTAAGACCACTCATTGGACTATTTGTACCTGAAATTAAAGGCATGAATATCTAGATGTAAATTAAATATGTTAATTTTTTGATCGACGCTCATCTTCTGAAGTCTATTATCGAGTTCGCTACTGCCAATTTGATGTTGACAAATTGACGTCTCGCGCAAAATAGGACAGGGTTTCAATTAGCTATAGTAGTTCCAATCACTCTGTTTCACCGGCCCTTTGTAAGATACATGTACAAAGACTTTCATTGGAGCAAGTATAGCTTTCGGCTGTAACAGTGGAACTATAATTGGCTATAGCCCTGAAGTGATTGAGAAATTGAATTAAAATCTGCTCGATTAACATTTGACATTTATATTTTCTTCTACTCTCCCCCTCTCCTCTTGCTCTATTCTCTGATCTGTCTCCATCCTCCACCCCTCCCCCTCTCTCTTTCTATGTCTGCCTATGTCTACCCCCTGTCTCTCTATTCTCTGTCTTCCTCAGCCCCCCTACCTTCTATCCTCATCGTTCTTTCTCTTTCTGTCGGCGACTGCAGGCGTGACGAGCTGACTTTGCTTTATTCTCATCCTCGTCTGAATAATAATGATCACGAAGCGAGTGAGCGAGCTCAGTCACGCCAACAACGTCCAACACATACATACACAACGCAGTGGACAAACTTCCCTGGGGTGTATGACATTAATATACGACAACGAATTCCAATATCGACTTCAATTTTAAAGGGAAATGAAACCCCAAAAGACTAGCTGATAACCCTATCCATTATTACCAACCAGAATAAAAATAAAAATTAACTCCTATTTGATTAATAAGCAAGGCAACAGTTAGCAACAGTTAGCAATTCCCTTGATTTGTCCATTATCACAATCATATTGTCAGCATCATAATTTGAAATGTTTTTTTGTTTGTACATTGCAAATGTCTATGACAAGTTACCTTTATAGGTACAGTAACATACAATTCAATCCCAACAATAAATTAATTCAGGATTACCTGATCAAATAGGTCATATATGACTGGTTACCTGCTCTTTCCTACTGAACATTGGGCAATGGGGATAGAACACATTGATGTTAGCCACTGATCATCATTTCCATTTTCCATTATACACAATCACTCCAAGGGGCACTTCTGCATTTCTATAATTGGTTCTATATGTTTACGTACGTCCAATTAGGACAATGAGACATGATAATTTCAAGCCTCAATTCGTTTGTGGGAAATGGTTGGCTTTCAATAAGTGAATTATATATATGAAAGACAAATAGGAAGCGGGATATGGAAGGGAGCCACAAGTAATAAAAACTTCTCATTAAATAGCAACCAAACAAAACAGACTGAAAGGGGGCACATTATATAGGTACAATGTACCTTACATATGTTTTAAAATATTGTTTAAAGGGCGCGGTTGGGAGGGGGTACATGTTGGGGTTTGTGAACTACTTTGTATTGCCACTTGCCACTTTGATTTCGAGGGAGGGGAGGGGTATGAAGTGAACCATTGTGCCTCCATCCCACTAACAGAACCTGCCAATGATATAGAGTTATCTCCTTCCCTTATAATAATGTATTATCTTCATCAAAGATGGACGTTTGATTTTTAAAGAAATCAACTTTTAAGTCAGATTGCTATTTCATAATTATACAATTTCTATGATACGTGTATGAGTATTTTCCGGGTATTTTCCCTGGTATTCCTATTATTTCCCTATCCCGGCTGATTGCCAACCCTGTGTAAAGTAAAGTCCTATAAGAGCATTTTGGGGAAAAGAGGGTTAAGTCAAATAAGAATAAAGAGTCATGATCGCCAGACTACAGATAGCCTATATAAGTGTGATTGAACTCTCAGTCTCATGTGCCTATAAATGGCACCGGTAGAATAATTCACGTGCTATGAATTTTGAGCGACTCTCATTAATATAGATTTAACCCGTAAAATAGCAAGATGCTGAGAAAATGCCAAGAGATCTATCTTCGAAATTGGCATTATATAGTAGCAAATTACGTTGTCATGCGTTTGTGTAGCTCCTTCAAAATCTTTCAGCTCTTCGGCTTCAAATAAATGGCTTTTATAAAGTGAGCTTCATTTAAAGGTAAAGACCAGTATTGGAAACGCCCCAATTTCAAAAAATGAAATGGAAGCTCTCATTACCAATCATGTGAAAGAATATGTTTTGACTAATACATGATGATAAAAAATTTGCCGGGAAACCGCCTACTAATTCATATACTTAGTAAATTTGTTTCTCTCATGGTCGTGTGAGAGATATAGGGTAGTCCCATATACATCTTTCTGTGTATAGTGCTTGTAACTTTACGAAGAATGGGCCAAATTTCTTATCATTTTGATGATTCCAGAACCTTGCAGAATATGCTAGATGCTAGATGATCAACCTTTTCTGATCGATTCCACAACGTTTCTTTCACAATGCAATCGCATGACCATTACTGGTCTTTACCTTTAAAATATGAAAATTATCACATTGTATTTCCTTTTTGTCACACTTGCTAATATAGCTGCCTGTAAAATTCACATATACTATAAAATTACAGGACACAGGGCCCATGTGTTGATTTGTCCCGCTTTTGAACTCTCTCTCTCTCTCACACACACACACACACCCTCTCTCTCTCTCTCTTATCTTTGATTTGATTCACAGAGTATAAAATAGAGAGAATATAAGCACGATGTGAAACCTCTGTATTCAATTTGTATGGTATTCCTCTTGTATGGATAAAGAAATCGGATGTTAAAATAGAACCATGTAATAGTTTGATTCTTTGATAACTTCACTCTTAATTCCTGTAGGAGCTCGTTGGTTTTGTTATATGAATTCAAGTGGCCATGGGATCTTTCAAAATAATGTTAAATCAAATCTTTAATCGCGTATTCGCGTATGATATCAACCTCTGTTTTATTTGGTTCCGTGATTTAAATCAACAATCATTAACTATGAGCTTCATTTTCAACATATTTACAGGGTGAGGGATCCATCCAGCATCGACGTCAACACCGCGTCATCGAAACCTACCGTCGGTGTCATCCAGTTTGTCAACGGCGAAACGACGTCGACGACCGCCGTTAAGATGGCCGCTAAAACACCGTCGAAGTCTGACGCGATGGCTGCGGCTGAAGAGGATGTGATAGAGGAGTACCGCTGCGGGCTATTCGGCTGGCGACCGGAGTGGCTGCAGTCATTCAATACGGCACCTTGGCTATTGGTGACTCTGACCGCGGCTGTGGGAATCGAGGTAAGTCCCTCGGATAGAATGGTTAAAGTTGGAATGGCTCCTCTCTTGGAATATCAATCTCAGGGCATAGGTGGATCAATATCGGCAAAAACTCGGCCGCTGTATAGCTGTTTCTTACACTACAATGTTTCCTACATAACTTTCAAACATTGTGGCTCCACTCCCTCTTTTAGACAGCCCTGTATGTGCCCTTGGTGGGAATGTATGGCATTTGATTGGGACCCGTTGAGGGCCTTTCGGGATGAGATGGCGATGAGAAAAAGGATAAATCATTTTAATTTTTCGACACCTAAACATAGGCTCCTTGTTTATTACATTTCTGTAGAATATACATGTACTTCATCTCCAGAGCTCGCAACCCCCTTTAAGCTAGAGACCGAACTTTACAATGTTAAAATGGGGGTAGAGGACTGTCCATGTGCATCATACCACAACATTTTGACTGATCAGCGCATGCTGAGGTGTGATGTTTCCGTCTCTACATGAAATATATTCATGACATCAACAGTGGCGGATCCAGGATTTCCTTGTGGGGAAAGTCCGAAATAAAATCAGAAAAACAAGCAAAGAGTGTCTTTGGGTGTGAAACGGCTGCCGGGTGGCAGGAGGCACATTTTAGTTGTACTAATAATTGTGTACGCCAGAATTGGCTTTATTTCGTTGGGAGGCGCGTGTCCCATATGCCTCCTAGATCCTCCAATGGGCAAGCATTAGCACATCATGAAATGACATGACTCATTATGGGGAAGAAACCACATACAGCTAAGTACAAGAGGAGGGAGTGTAGAAGACTGCAGAACATTGACAAAATGGTGTAACTACAAATGGAACGGACGTTTCAATAGTTAGTAAATGGTTTGAAAGCCGAAGGAGCAAAGCCACGCTTATTTGACATTAGTTTTAAGAAATGTTAAGGTCATGAAAGTAAGACATGATTTTAAAGACTCTTTAGGTTGTGAAAGATCATATCAACGGAAAGCTTATAAGCCATTTAAATTACATTAATATCAAACATAATTATGCTACTTTAGTGTCTGTCAGAGGAGTAACAGCTCTCTGAGAGCTCGAAATCTTTGAAAATCGGAAGTTGTCGACCTAAAAACTAGCTATCGACTGGATGACATCATCTTGTGTCACAATGAATTTGCAGTAATTAAGGACGGCTCATCGCCTCGGCTATATAGGCGAACCGATCCGATCCAAATATTATGTCGTCACTATGACAAATTTGACCCCTGGTGATCCGTAATTTGGAGGGGTGTGGAAAATATTTGTATTCTGCTTTCCATTTATATAAAGTTTTATTTTCATCGGATAGTGTCTTTTAGCAGGAGAAGAAACAAACAGTTAAGCGTAAACGAGCATCGCGATGGAGGGGTCATGATGCTAATTTCTAATTTTCTAATTATCTGTTTGCCTATTTTGAACAAGAGTTTATACTATACGAGAACAAGCAAGATTTCGATCTTACGTGAAACCAGACAAAATAAATAATGAATGACTACTGACTCAAAGAACCGTTCCCATTATGACGTCATTGTGACGGAGTATTCTTTCCGCATGTTTTTATTTGACCTTGTCTGATCTCTCTATATATGAATGAAAAGAGATAAGACGTGTCAATTTGTGTGAAGTCAAGGCAGTGTTGACGAGAAAGATAAACGTTTTGATTAAATTAATGGAAATAGAGACGGCTGGAAATCTTGAAGATATATATGGAGCAGTCATACAGTGATAGGGAGGGAATTGAGAGCTGTCCAGTGCCAATGCTGATCATTGTCTGTAAGCACAAACATTAATGCATCGTTTAAACTTTAAAGCTGAAAAGGCGTCACTATCAGACAATGGTAACTGATGGAGGCTTCAAACCAAAGTGACATGCAAGACAGGCACGCACAAGTAAGAAAGACATAACTGTGATAACTAATAATGAACTAATAATGAAATAAAAATGAACTAACGAAGTAATAATTAAGAACGATGAGAAACATGAGATGGAGATAGAGACGGAGGAAAAATCGATACAGAGGAATAGAGAAAGGGGATAGCAGGGCAGAGAGGGTAAGGGATGGAAGGGGCGGGCATGGGGCTATAGGAAAGAGGGGTGGAAGAAAGCGGAGAGAGTTTGGCCTGTGGATGAGGGGAGTGAGAGGGAAGAAAAGAATAATAGAGGAGATGAGGGATAAGAGGTAGATCATGTACATAAAAACCAGAATAAAGTTAGCTATATAATAATTATGTACAGTTAGGTTATGTGAAACTAAAAAGTTATGTACATGTATACAGAAATTGACCGGTAAAACAACTTTACGTTATGAGGTATTCTGTATAATTTTCATAAGGTAGGGATTATCTAGATTTCTTGCAGTTTTCCGGCCAATTATTTCTTTTGAATCTTGACAACGTTTAACCCTTAATAGGCCAGTTTCGTAATGTAACCAAATTTAATTCATACGTCTTTGTGAAGTGCCTCAATACAAATTATTTCATTCACCTGATAGGAATAATAGTATTTCAATAGTCAGAATGCAACTGCACATATTAAGTGTTGCTAGGTAGGACAAGCCATAATGTTTGTCCAACCTGGCAACAACTAAGGTATGCAGTTCGGATTCTGTCTATTGAAATACTATTATTGAGGTAGTAGCATTTAGTATGAACTCGACACCGATACATTATATACAAAATATCTTGTTATTTCCACTCCCACTCATATGGAATCATGCCCTTAATAAAACTTCTCATCCATTTACAAAATGATAGGTTCCGTTAAATTTCGTCCAATTAATAGAAAATGTGTCAGTTCAAGCTCATGAAGGGGGAAGGGATGGTGAATGATAAAAGGGAGAGATGTTAGAGAGAGAGAGAGAGTGTGAGAGAGAATGGAAAGCAACAAGTAGAGAAAGAGAGAGGGAGGGAGAGGGGAAGTCGAGAGAAAACGAAACAACAGATCGAATAGTAGCACAAAGAAAAGAAATTAAGTTTTCTGGATGTTTATATTAATTTGAAAATGAACAATGTAAGCGGAGAATAGATGCTCTGAAACTCACTTATTAAAGATAATGAGAAGGAAGAGAGATTGAACTAGAGTCTAGAGATAGACCTCTTTCAAAGATGATGACAATACTGATTTAAGATCAACCACAACGGCAGATAGTAGCTTTGTCCATATATATCACAGAACAAATAAGATATTGATACCGTCCTCATTATAATCATCTTTGGCATTACCATCACCATCACCGTCATCATCACCATCACCGTCACCATCATCATCACCATTGCTATCGCCATCACCATTACCATCATCGTAGCTATCGCCATCACCATTACCATCACCGTCACAATCACCATCATCACCATCATCACCATTACTATCACCGTCGCTATCGCCATCACCATTACCATCACCGTCGCTATCGTCATCACCATTACCATCACCGTCACAATCACCATCATCACCATCATCACCATTACCATCACCGTCGCTATCGCCATCACCATTACCATCATCATCATTACCATCACCGTCGCTATCGCCATCACCATTACCATCACCGTCGCTATCGCCATCACCATTACCATCACCGTCACAATCACCATCATCATCATTACCATCACCGTCGCTATCGCCATCACCATTACCATCACCGTCACAATCACCATCATCACCATCATCGCCATTACCATCAACGTCGCTATCTCCATCACCCTCCACCGTCACAATCACCATCATCACCATTACCATCACCGTCGCTATCGCCATCACCATTACCATCACCATCACAATCACCATCATCACCATTACCATCACCGTCGCTATCGCCATCACCATTACCATCACCGTCACAATCACCATCATCACCATTACCATCACCGTCGCTATCGCCATCACCATTACCATCACCGTCACAATCACCATCATCACCATCATCGCCATCACCATTAGGGACTTTTAGATTGAGTGGACGAGAACACGACGAACGCCGACTGATTATGCGTGTCAACGTACTCAACTGCCCATGTTGACTACAATTAGAAATCTTTTAGATTGCACTCGACGATATACATGCATGCAGGAATGAACATAACGGACAAAGAAAGAGGACAAAATATACAGTTCCTCATTCTACCCTCAACAATAATTGATGTGGTAGAACATCCCTTCCCTGCTATTATGTAAAAATGTGTAGAACAGGTGAATATGCATGTGACACCTGTTCTACACATTTTTACATAATAGCAGGGAAGGGATGTTCCTTTGTCTACCTGAGGAACTGTATATTTTATATGCGCACGCGGCATATACTAGTACCGTACTAGATTTAGGAAAATCAAGGTTGACGCATTCTCGATTGCCGACTGAGACGACGTGACGCATGCGCAGTGCCTTAAAATGACGTCACACGTTGCAGTCAAAGCTGTCGACGTGCAAATCTAAAAGTCCCTACGACCATCACCATCATCATCATCATCATCATCACACCCACCCCCATTCTGCTAACCGTAAACATTATTATCAACCTTATCAAGAACAACAATCACCATATCAATAACCAAGCATCACAGTAAATACAAGGCATAATAATTTGTTAATTTTATTTCATTATAAAACATAGATGCTATGACATTTTTCAATGTAAATAGTGTCAGAAAAGTTGGTTATTTAGTACATAATAAATGATGTAAATATTGAGCTTATGGAATGATACAACATGAAAACAAATTAACTCAATCGTGCTGAAAATCACACAGACGGCACGGAGAAAATTGGTAAATGGGACTACACACAGTCATTATGGCATCAAACTTTTCTCCAAGCTTTTCAGCTAGATCCCGTTATATATGCGGGGCTTTGAAAAACTATCCTTTGCAAGTCTGCAGGGAACAACATTTCTACTACATTCCTTAAAAAATGACATAAAATGAATGAGAAAACTCACAAATAACCAGAGCTCGGCCTTCTCTTTTAGTTATTAGATTGGATTAATTTTGATCGCATACATGGCTTCATAAAACATGAAAGGTAAATAGCCTTGTGCGTCACCTATTGAATAGTCGAATATGACAATGATATATGACGCAAGATATTACGTCACTTCTATAGACAATTTATTGTATTGAAAATGCCCCTGATTTCTTAAAAGTATTTTCGATCGTGTATTAGTATTGTCTTAATAAATATGATCCATTTACATGATAATCTTCATCATCTTCATCATGTATGGTGTATAAAGCTTCTAAAATACATTGCACGAAAATAATACAAAATTCATTAATGTTATTCTTTTAATTCGCATAATTAAATAGGACGGTTGCTTCGTGTACAGATTGACTTGGTTCGTAACAATACACGTTCAACGTTCTGAGATGCAACGATTATTTTTTATAACGTAGATGTCGGTGTTGTACAACTTTACCATGTGATAAAGTAATTTAGCAGTATATATTGATATAAATATTGTAAATTTAAAAATAAAATCTCTTTTTTTTCTTTCTTCAAAGTTCTGCACTTTGACACTTTGAATTCAGGATATAAAATTAATTTCGTTTATATCACGATAGGCCTTGGATGAGTTACACAAATATCACAAGCGTATTTGTTTCCAAGTGTACCTTTTCTACCATAATCTATATTGAGATGTTTCAACATGATGTGAATGAGTGCAGCAACAAAATGCATTGACGCATATATACATTTGGAATTTCGGATAATAATAAACATAGGTAAAATAATGGAGTATGTTCATGACATTTAATATTGATCAGTTTATTTATGTCGTACGGGACATTTTTCTATCTCCTTGGTTTTATTAGCTGCAGAACTACACAAATAACAGATTGAAAATTGTAGGAGTCAAACTGAGACATGCTGTGTATACAGGTCCGTAGCTCAGTCATTATAGTGAGACCAGATATCTGGGACCTGGTCCCTGAAAATAGTATACTATTATACTTAAGAAAGATAAGAAGGTGTCGTCGTCTAGTACTAGTAGTAGTAGTAGAGAGGGGGGGGGTGGAGAAAGAAATGTAGATATACTATTAAATAGAGAGGGAGAAAGAGAGAGAGAGAGAGATGATTGATTGAAAAGGAAGGAGAGGAGGAGGAAGTGAATAAGGCAAATTAGAAAATAAGAATAAATAGGATTTTGTTGGAAGGAAACATAAAATAAATATATATGTATTCTGACATCTATGCTATTAGAAGGCATCAAGTATAATGAATTCAAAGCTCACATTACAAAAGTACTGTACTTTTATTCAAGAGTTATTAAAATTAATATCTATTTTGATGACTAAAAACTTCCCCAAACAAAAAAGCTTGGAGATACTTCACTACATAGTATGGATACATAGTGATTTGTCCCGAATAATTTTTTTTTTTTAAAATGAGAATTTTACTTTTGGTTACCCTGTAATGCATAGTTGCTAAAGGGAGATAGCAAAACTAAATCTGTACCTTTTCAAATTAATCAGACTTAAATATTAATCAGTAGCACGTTGTCAAGCTTCGTTTTTGTAGAAAACAAAAGAATTAGTAAGAAATATAATAAGAAAGAAATAAAGTAAAGAGAAAAAAAGGAAAAAGAAAAGAAATAGTAGTTCTTAATTACTTGTATTATTTGTATCAACAAACAAAGTTCATGAAATATGAGGACCTTATTAAAAATCAATTATCATTGATGTAGATTACCATAAGGTTCATAACCTAAGACTTGCATTACATCTGAGCATTTATCTTCGACCTGCTGGATCTCAATACGACTAAGATCTTGGATCCAATGATTGGCTGTAAGACTTGAGTTCTTCTTCACATCGAACGTTCCATCAGTACCATCTTTCGCCTGCGTGTTCCTGTAGACCCATTGCCTCACGTTCGTTGGGAGTTCTAGTCCTACGAACTTGTATAGTTCTTCAGTGATCATAGTCGGGTCATTGGCGAAGTCCTCGTACTTCAGCAGGTAGTAGCGGTCCTTGAGCCACTCTGGTGTTTGTCCAGAAGGATGTGTCGTCTCTCGCACCCATTGACACATGCCTGTGATGGAATCACTATGCCTGATCTCAAAGTCGAGGAGTTGAAGCCGCTCTAAGCGATCCGAGTATTTAGGATGGGCCTGCTCATTGTTGGCTATCTTATACAGGTAGTTAATGCGAGATGCTGCAGAGCCTCGGGGATCTCGAACTAAATGGATCACCTTTACATTGTAGTGACCGTCGACAACGAGCGGTTTAATGGTGTTCAAATCACCACGGATCAGCTTGGCTGCGAGATGACCTTCATACTTCAAACAAACATTTCGTAACCATTCTGCATCAGGAATGTTGCACTTGGCATCCGTTCTCTCGCAGACGACACGATTGCGAAACTTTCCTCCCCAATTATTCGTGAAGTTCACCAATCCAATGAATTCATCACTAAAACTGCATTTTGCAAAGTCTCCCATGAGCTTCGTCTTGTAGAAATATGTTTCCGGAGTGAAAGGTCCCGGTAAACGCCACAGCGTCACCATTTGTTCCACAACCCATAGCGGTTCGTACAGAAAAAATATACCAGAGTTCTGGTTGAAGAGCTCGCCGATGACGCTTGAGCCGAATCTCCACTGGGCAAGAATGATAATTACAACGGGTTCCCCGCTGGATGAAACTGAAATCGTCCCCACAACATCGCCACCAGAATTTTCGACCCTCGGATCTTTCTCTAAGTTCTTTTCTTCAGCTACTCTAACATTATCATTTTCTACACTTTCTGTCTCGTATTCATCGCTTACTCCGCTGTCACCTTCCGATTTTTCTAAATAAGAGAACATTCTACCGATACTACTTATTGAATCACTGCGGTGGGTTTTGACATGTATCTCACCTTTAGACATCCCCACAGCGTACTGGGTATTTTGACAGTTTCTAGCAGTGCCCAAATTGTAGTATAGTAGAGCCAGCACTACAACACAAAGCAGTATGTTAAACCACGGTTTGATTTTAACAATTAGCTTGAGCATTGCTGCTTGTTTGCGTGCAAAAAGTGGTTGGAAATTAAAGAGTTATACAAATAGTATATACGCACTGACACCGACGTAGCCCATAACAAGTATGTACAAAGATGCAGAGTATCATTCACTCTAGCTGTCAGGACGTTGTGCTCGCAAGCATACCCGAAGCAACGTTGACAGGTTTCGGTCCATGCAATTGTATTTGCTGAAGTCCTTTACAATGTAGTCTTACATCTTGTACATTCCCTCGCGTTCAAAAAGCATTCTAAATACTGTCATTGGAGGAAGCCCTTGAAATAAGAATGAGTGTTGTGGACAGCATTGATTAAGGCCGCTATTGACTATTGTATGGCATTACGTAACTGTCTTGGAACAGGTAACAACTTGGTCTGACTCCACTGATGAACCTGCTCAACCATGAAACCTTATAGAAAACCACGTGTGGCTTCTTAGGTTCCGTGTGTGCGTGTGTGTGCGTGTGTGCGTGTGTGTGTGTGTGTGTGTGTGTGTGTGTTTGTTTGTTTGTTGTTGTTGTTGTTGTTGTTTGTGGGGGCGTGTTTTTAATTTATTGCTGGTCATAAACTATGTAAACTTTATACCTTCCTCTATTGTTATTTTGATATGTACAATCATGTATAATTTGAGATTTTCCTATGTTCATTGTTCATTGATTGATGTAATTCATGAAGTGCCTTGTATCGAAGATCTTGTTTTATATGACTTATTGTGATAATTTCTTGTAATGTGAATTAATGAGGAAGGAAATAAAATATCAGTAAAACAAAAAATAATACAACGAAAATGAAATCGGGTAACTATGTCAGCTGCTAACGACATACTCGGCTGACTCTCACTATCCGGCGTTTACGTATGGCAGATGATGAGAGAAAAAGGAGAATAGACTGGGAGTTATTATGTCAGAATGGACGCTACTGTATTACCAACATCATATTATAATATCGTATGAATGTGTTAGCAAAGAAAATAATATTAAGCTGGAAGAATTGTTGAATATACAGTTTTTAGTCTACGTTATATTTCGCCCAACCATTGTGTAATAAATGTAAATATGTATTGAAATTATGGGATTAAAAACTCGCTTGAGGATAAGAGAGAGAAAACAATATCATATTACCCAATGTGATGAGCTGAAGTATGAATATTGAATAATGAATGAGCGTCGATGTTTGAGGATGTTTTGATGGTGATGATGGCGATGATGGCGATGATGGCGATGATGATGATGATGATGAGGATGATAATGATGACGATGATGATGATGTGATGATGGTGGTGATGATGATGATGATGATGATGATGATGATGATGATTATGATGATGATGATGATTATGGTTGCTATTTATATTCTTTGAATGGGAAGTAGAGGAACAATGAGCAGCGAAACAGTGTCGTCGTATAATATATAATGTTTTGGAATTGGACGAGTCTCTCCCTCCGCCCGCCCCTAGCTATTATGATCAGTATAAGCATTGCTACTGAACTAGTTATAGGTAATCAAATATTGAACTTGAGTGCTTGCCGATGAAAAACATAAGGTATTAGTAGAATTATCCGCATGTTGCGAAGGGCAGAAATACACAACAAGACACCCAGAAAAAGAAAGCAATGTTTCGCTGTTTGGATTTGTGTGTATGTGTTGGATTTTTTTTGGTGTGTTTGTAGAGGCGTCTTGGTTCGAATGGATACGTCATGGGACTATAGATCACATGGTTCCTGGTTCGAGCCCCGCCGCAGTACTAATGTCCCTTACTCCTTTGGCAAGACATTAATCTACATTTGCCACTCTCCACCCACAAACATGGGTACCCGTTAGGAAGAAATTCCTGGAATGCCATGGCGCCTTAGCAGGGTAGCTCGGCTGGTAATGGGGTAATAATAGTAAATCGCTTAGAAACATTAGTATCAAGCGCTACAACTGCTATTATTATTATTATTATTATATATCACTAGAAGAAGAAGTAGAAGTTGTACTTAGAAGTAGTAGTAGTAGTAGTAGAAGTGGTAGTACTGATACAACTACTGCTACTATATTAATATTAATAACGATTATTTGTTGCATAAAGATATTGATATTTAACCACATTATTATTATTGTCAACATTTTATTAGGCGATGCTGGTAACCGGGTTCGTTACAAGTTCATTGACCTCGATCGAGCGTCGCTTCCAGCTTCGTAGTCGTGATCTTGGCATCATCATCAGCAGCTTCGACGTCACGAGCATCATCCTAGTACTCTTTGTCACTTTCGTCGGTGGTCGTGGCAACAAGCCCCGCTGGCTCGGCATCGGTTCGATCATCATTGGCATTGGCGCCCTCATCTACGCTCTCCCGCACGTCACCACGGGTAACTACCGCTACGCGACCTCAAGGGTCTCACCGACATGCGGAGTGGACGCCGAAGCCGCGGCTGCTATCGGAGGCGATGTCACGATATCTTGTGATGATGTAATGGATGACAGACCGTCGAGCTTAGCTCAGTATATGTATGTTTTCATGGCTGGACAAACATTGATGGCCATTGGATCGCTGCCATTGAATACACTAGGAGTCTCCATGCTGGATGATAGTGTGTCTTTGGAACAGACAGGATTGTACATGGGTAAGTGAAATGTAAAGTCTCCTAAGAGTCTCCTTCTTAATTTGTTTAGTCCTGTAAAGTCGTTACAAGGCAGGGGTGCACACAAAACTCACATGATTTTTGTTCCTTAGAAATGATCAATGTTTGGACAGCAATACGTTATGTTTGCAATGTTCATGTCTTCTGTTGAATATCTACATGTATTCCAAAGGAATTTCCAATATAGAAATGACATTTTCAGTTTAAGAAATTATACAATACAAATTGCTCACAATCTTTGCTTCGCTCGCTAAAATAGAAAACCAAGAAACTCGATCTTTAGGCAAAAGACGTCGGTCATTTTGGTAAAATTGGTAACATTGCGCCCTCCGCCAATGAAAGCCGTCACTGTAATCCCGCCCAATTCCATCAGAGTTGCATTCGAATTCATGAATAGGCATTCAAGTTCGAACGATTCTCGTCAACTCTCTGCTCTTATGATTCATTTTTATTCTTTGAGCATTCAATTTCGTTTTATATCACTCCTTTTGACTTTTTGATTTCATTCAATTTAGAGAGAAATCCATTCAATTTAATGACACGTAGTTGTCATTCAAGTTCGCGCCAGCTGGATAGACGTTCAATTTCGTCCTTTTTAACAATTTCAATTTAATTGATAGGCACACACCTTCGCACTTTGAACGTTCGAATTAAATTAACATAAACAAGTTCTGTAATTCTATGTAATTCTTACCGCAATTTTGTTCACGTCATATTTAACTTTTGTCACTGTTTCTAATATAATATAATTTCATTTTCAGTTTTAAGTTTCATAATGTTTAGTTTAATCATACTTTATATATTTCTTTTCTTTCTGTTCGAGATATTCATGAAATCTCCTTGAGCAGCCGCCATAGTCATGTATAAATGAATGTATGCGTATGAAAGTGGAGTTATACTAGCTCTTGCTTCAATACTTCAATATAAGGCAAAGGTCCCATTTTAAGGTACATAAACGTTCATCAGGGCGGTGCAGGTGCAAATTTGAATGCATTTACGTGCATGTTTTTAATTTGAACGCGCTCTGTACACGTTTATGTGAGAAAATCATGAAATCGCATGTTAATACAATTGAATTGAATGAACTAGTTACCTTTTTTAATGTTGATCTCGGTGATCATTCAACTTCGCTCGAAGTTGAATGATCGCATCATTAAATCAGATGCAAAACTGATGAAATTGGGCGGGAACACCTAAATTAATAATAATAATATTAATGATAGTCGGTTCTTGTATAGCGCTCATGTGTGTCAGACTTGACACTCCGGTTGCTATAAAACACTTCCAATGAGGGTTATGTCTATTAAAAACCTGAATGTTTTATTTCATTTGTATAAAACAGTTGAATAATGAATATATATATAGTTAAATAGAAATGGGAGAATCTAGGACATTGGATACAAAAGGCGAACGGTAATAATAATAATAATGGTGGCTTCTTATATAGCGCACATATCCGTCACGTTGTGACGCTCCTGGCGCTGCCCCGATTATTACCCTGGCTTTAGCAAGGCAGCCACTGCGGCGCTCTAGAATTTCAAGGAATTAATTCCTGCCAGGTACCCATTTACATCACCTGGGTTGAGTGTGGCAAATGTAGATCAATGTCTTGCCAAAGGACATTAGTGACGCGGCGGGACTCGAACCGCGGACCTTAAGATTGACAGTCCGTCGACGTATTCACTCGACCACGACACCTCTACAGCACACAGCAGGAATAAGAATTAACAAATAAGTGACATAGCAAGAACTACAAACAAATCAAATTATATCCTACCCATTTTATCACTCAGAAAGCAGAAAATCAGTGCAATAGAATAGGAAGAACAAGAAACTTTTAGTATGGAATGTTGACCATATTTGAATAAACAAAATGGCCGCTTATACAACTGCGATAAAGAAGAACGTGCAGATTGATTGCCAACAGAACCGTTTAATGTTGTTTTTTTCAGCTGTAATTGCATGTTTTAAACATTACTTGTTTTGTTTTTGTTGTTATTAATAGGTATATTTTTGGCTGTGGCATCTTTGGGACCTGCGGCTGGCTACATGCTGATGGGTGTCTTTCTCAATTTATTCACAAACTTTTCAAATCCGTTCAGGTAACATTCTTAGAAAAAAGTGTTTTTACTTAGTGATTTTATTTTATTTATTTGTTTTTCGTTTAAATATATATGCACGATATATTTTGACATTAGGAAATTTAATAGATTTCTACATCAAACAAACATGAAGAAAATTACAGGAAAAGAAATATGAATAGCAGGTCATTATTGATTTACATGTATATTAAAACGGAAGGGCATGCTAATGGAGAGCATTGTTTGTGAGTTCCCTCCCCGTTTTTCAACCTATGTAATTTCGATATGAACAACATTTAATATAAGATATATTTGAGTACCTTGCTGACAAATAAAAGGAAATTCGGGCACTTAGTTGCTCGATAATTATGCAGATATGTAGGCACTTCGCTGCTTGAAATCGTCCTGTTTCTAAATTATAATAATAGTCATTGTAGTGCTTAATAAAACCTTTCTAAGTGCTTTACATTGTTACTGTTGCGAGCGAGCGAGGCGATCGAGGGAGAAAGACACTTTCTTTAGTCGAGCGGTTTCTGATATTTGTATTTCACGAATCGACGTTATTCCAAGTATTTTTTATGTTGGTAAATTTCTCTCGCGGCACCCGTAGAGAAGTCTTGCGGCACCCCAGTTGAAAAACGCTGGATCAGGTTATAATGAATTTAGACAGGAACAACAGGGACAAAACATAAAATAAACGAAAAAAACATGAAATACTCAAGTACACAAAATGGTTCCTAGATTGATTTAAAGGTCACTTATATTTGTTTCATTTTCTGTAAATCTTTTTTGTTCTTCAATATTTTTTGTAGATTCCCTTCAATGCCTAAATCATACATAAACAATTCATCTTGAATACAATAACTAAGAAACAGAACAGAAATAAAATAATTGCATGTTTATCTCAGCTACGACAATACTAATGATAACCTCCGCTATATACACCGAGAACCAGTTAGAAAGGGAAATAAAATCATTGAATGAAACTTATTATAATATTCAATTTTAGTCTTCCTCAAATGTATAAATAACTATTAAGATTTGTTTATTACAAATGTAACTATAATGATAACACCCCCTCCTATAAAATACACACACACGTACAGACAGAACAAACAAACACACACAAAAATAGAGAGAGAGGGGGGGAGAAAACAAAAGGAAAGAGAATGAGAAAGAGGAGGGCGGCCTGTAGCGGCTGGGAAGAAAAGGTCAAACAAGGATAAAGCAATTGTGAGCCTGTGGGTTATCGACCGTAAAATCGCCTCTGTGTTTGAATTCTCTCTAATTAAATTAACATTTTATGGAGGTACTCTTTACCTGAGGTACTGACTGTTTTTAGAAGTGGTCCTTACAATTGATTGGTTTTGAAAGCAACATCTTAACGACGTCATTAAGAAATATAGAGAATTTTATTTACTACCTTTTCTTTCACTTAAAACATCCGAAACGTGCAAATTTAACATTTTAGTTAGTTTTATTTTTCTGTTCATTCGCGGAGATTCATTCGCAAAGAATTTTGGTTTTCGTCGGACCGTTTACGAACTATCATACTGATAGTGACCCAATTTCGTGTATTTTAGATTACCTTCTTGAAATGTTGTTCTAATGTGGATGAGAAGGTTATCTCTATATTTCACCTCGATATAATAAAATATATTGATTTATTCATTCTTTTATTCATCGATGCAATCAATCATTTATCCAATCATGATTGTGTTTAATTCTTTCATTGACTATCAGGTTGCCGTCAGATGTTGTTAAATGCAGGTATTCTGCGGACACTCCTTCCTTCAGATTTACGTATACTGCCATTTGCTCCCCCCCCCCCCCAATCTCCCGATGTGTCGACAACAATGTCCCACAGTGCATCGCCAATTGCATGAAATGCGCGTGATGATGCATGGGTGCATACAGGAATCAAAATATATTACATCAGGGGTACTGTTGTCGGTAAAATACCCTGCCTTTAAGTCGTTTACTATTTTCATTTTTATTTCCATTGGACAGTACTGATATCAACACATCCGACCCTGGCTGGGTGGGTGCGTGGTGGATAGGGTTTGTCATAGCAGCAGTTCCAGCTTTCCTCATCGGGGTTCCACTTAGCTTTTTCCCGCGGGAATTACCAGGTAGGTCATCTGCCAGAAATTACATTTAACGATTTAATAAAAAAAAATAAAAAAAAAAAAAAAAAAAAAAAGTTTTCTATCAGGCAATTCATTGTCTCGGAGAAACGTAATTCAGAGGAGTGTTCTTTTTTGTACGCCTCGTAGTTAATTTTAACGGATAAAATCGAGGCTTTTCCCCCTAGCAAATTGTATATAAGATGCTAGATGCAATTATTTTAGGTGGCATGCTCTGGGAAAGCAGCATAGATCTACTGCCATCGGGATTTACATTTCTTGTAAGAAAAAAATTAGAACTCTCAAACTCAATCAAACTGAGAGAAGAATATTACTGGGGGTCAACAACCCCTAATATCTTTTTTAGAAAATGATAATTCGTTTCAATTGTTCAAACATTTACTTTACCTTTGAAAAATCAATTTTAAACATAAATATGAATGCTCTCAAGGTCGGGAGTGGGTAACAGTTATATGAGAATCTAAATCAATTCAATTTCCACGATCTCGTTGTTTCAGATACTGCACGAATAAGAGCCGGTAAAGAGAGCCAGGTTCACGCACGAGGAGGGGCACATGAAACTGAACGACCAGGCTTTGGTTCAAGACCAACCGATTTCATCATCTCACTCAAATACCTCGCCATCAACCCGACCGTCATGTGTACCATCTTAGGTGAGATAAGAGAGAATGAATTCGATAATAAATGAATAAAATACAAAAGATAATATTTTTTGTTAGGTTTTGATTATCAAAACCCGTGATACACTTCGTTGTAATTTAACCACTACGAGAAAAAAAGAAAGAGAATACATGGGATATTGTTTGCTTAGAATTAGATTGATAGGTTTTTCTGTTGAGCAAAATACATTTGTTAATTTTTAAGTAAGTTTTTCCTAGTTTATTTACATTGGCATTTGGCATCTTCGAAAAATAAAATTTAAAATCATACCACGATCATCCTACGAGATATTTAAAAGAGAGGTATGCCTTTGCTCTTACCATATGTGGGAAAGGCGCTGTATAGATCCAACTGCGTATCAGGACAATTACCCCCTGGGCAATCACCCCCCGGAAAATTACCCCTCGGAAAACTACCCCCGTAGGGCAATTACCCCCCGGAAAATTACCCCCCGGAGAATCACCCCCCAAGGACAATTACCCCCTAAGGACAATTACCCCCCGGAAAATTACCCCCCGGAGAATTACCCCCCGAGGACAATTACCCCCAAGGACAATTACCCCCCGGAAAATTACCCCCCGGAGAATTACCCCCCGAGGACAATTACCCCCCGAGGACAATTACCCCCCGAGGACAATTACCCCCAAGGACAACTACCCCCCGAGGACAATTACCCCCCATGGACACTACTGGGCATGGTGGCTCAGTGGTTAGAGCGCCCACCTCATGAACGGAAGGTCGTGGGTTCGAACCCCGGCCGAGTCATACCAAAGACTTATAACAATGGGACCTTCTGCCTTCTAGCTAGGCGCTCAGCATATTAGATTAGAGAAGGGTAGTAATAACAGTATGTTTTGCAGGGCCCGTTGGAAGAGCAGTTTCATAACTGAAGTGGCTACCCTGGGTAAATAAAACGTTATTATTATTATTATTATTATTATTATTATTATTATTACCCTCGGGGACAACTATCCCCCAGGAAAACTACCCCCGAGGACAATTACCCCCGAGGACAACTACCCTCCCACCATCGAGGACAACTCCCCCCCCCCCCGAGGACAATAACCCCCGGAGGACAACTACCCCCAATGACAATCACCCCCCGAGGAATTTATAACACTGTGACGTATAACGCAAGCTTCTCTCCAAATTGCTATTTACAGAAAATTGCATAAACCTTCATTTTCTTTGTTATTTATGAAGTTCATTTCAGTCTTTTCAAATTATTCAATTCGATATGGGGGGGGGGGGGGGTGGGTGGAGATTGCTCAATTCCCCTGTAGTTTTGCTACCGAGTAAAGAACAGGAATTACATTTCTTAGAAATTGAACAATACATTGCGCGCAGATGAGTACGCATTACAGCCTCTCTCATCATCAATGGCACAACAAAGAAATTAGGATGTAAGATTTCCTTTATGCATCCTCTGTAACTTTTTTAATCAGCTGATCGTGTATTTGTCTTTGTATGTATACTGGGCCCTCATCCATGCCATGATCCATAATTAAGGTTTTCTTCACGTTCTATTTATCTATTTATTTCTGTTGTCATGCTGAAGTATAATATGTTTTCGTGTATGTTAAATTATTTTGAAATAGAAATTGCCTTCAAGTTATATGTACGGTGCCATGTCAAAAGAAAATAAATTTCCGCTCTCTGGTAATTCATCTCGTTTGATTTTGTAACTCCAGCACAGCGTTTTTCAACCGGGGTGCCGCAAGAGAATGATTTGGAAAACGTTGATTTTGTTTAAAAAAAATCAAATACCAGAAACGGTTAAAATATGTAATTAAATGAGAATTTTTTTTTTTGAAGATACTAAAGTGTCTTCCTTCCTCGCTCGCTGACAATATTTTGACAGCAAGGCAAATAAGGGCAACGAGAGGCCCGAATATCCTCATATTCGAGTTTCAAGGTCATGACCGAATATATCACTTTTTATATATGTACATTCGGCGGCAAGGTGCCCGCATACAGTACTTTAAATAGTTTCTAGTGTGTGGATTACAAACTATTTTTTTACCAGTTTGAAAATGTCTTCTCTTTTTTATTCTTAAATGTGCCCATACGTGTTTGTATAGCACTTGACGAGAGCCAGAGTCAAAATTAATAGTCTGTAAAGACTTTGGGATTTGGGAGAAAATTTTCATTTCTTAAGAGGGTACCGTGACTAACAAAAAGTTAAAATAACGCTGCTCCAGACAAATGTATTTCTATGCATTTTGAAAAGCGCTGGACAATTACCTAAAACTTACATTCTTCGTGCAAATTTGCAACCGCACTGGCGTTGCATAAATTATAATAAAAGGGAAATGTGTAGTAATGAGGAAGACAACGTGCTATAGTATTTGAAAGAATATGGGTTCATGCAGGGGATCTTATGGGCTCGTAGCCATCTCTCAATGTGTCAGATCATCTTTTGCTATTGAATCCTGATTGTCCAGGGGGGTAATTGTCCTCGGGGGGTAATTGTCTTCGGGAAAATTGTCTTCGGGGGGTAATTGTCCTCGGGGGGTAATTGTCCTCGGGGGGTAATTGTCCTAGGGGGTAATTGTCCTCGGGGGGTAATTGTCCTAGGGGGTAATTGTCCTCCGGGGGGTAGTTGTCCTCGGGGGGTAATTGTCCTCGGGGGGTAATTTTCCGGGTGGTAATTTTCCGGGGGGTAATTGTCCTTGGGGGGTAGTTGTCCTCGGGGGGTGATTCTCCGGGGGGTAATATTCCGGGGGGTAATTGTCCTTGGGGGGTAGTTGTCCTCAGGGGGTGATTCTCCGGGGGGTAATATTCCAGGGGGTAATTGTCCTTTGGGGGTAGTTTTCCGGGGGGTAATTTTCCGGGGGGTGATTGCCCAGGGGGTAATTGTCCTAGAACCATCCAACTGCTCTCTAATTACAAGTACTTTAGTTTTGATAGATTTAAAGATTACAAGTAATTTAGTTTTGATAGATTTAAAGAAATCGGTAGTTTTATTGATGATATAATATAACTGTACAAATGTATTTGATCGTACTGGGTCAGTTACCTCCTTTTTCACACGATGCTTTATGATACACTCCTGAATAACTCAGCGCTACTTCATTTACACTTTCAGGCAAGTAGGCAAGTAGGGTTAGTAATAATTTTTCTTTCCTTTGTTATATATCTCTGGAGTTTTCACAAAAGTGTCTAATCATCATGATTATTTGGTGTAATCTCGCACTGAAATACAGGTATCTGCGCAGATACCATGCTTGTTTCAGGTTGTGCAGCCTTCATGCCAAAGTTTACACAGAATCAGTTTCGACAGACGGCAAGCTCAGCTAATTTTCTTATCGGTAAGTGAACAATAGAACAATTACTTTTTTTAAATAAAAAATTCTGTAACTAGTGTTGCCGCCTTATTAAACCAATAACCATATTATTAATTTTGGAGATGGGAGAGGCAAGGGAGCTAGAGACTGCAGACCCCTCCCCTACTTTGCCAATTTCCGTTAAATTGATTTGTGCCTAATAGTATGCAAGTAGTACTGACCAGAAATTATTGTACATTCGAGCAATTTTTTTATTCTGCCGCCAGACAGTGAAAAGTACCAACGAACGGATATCTTCTGCTGGAAAATGACGAACTTGTTGCTCCCTTTACCACCATTTTTCCATCATTGAGGAGTGAAATTTTGTAGATATAAATCTAGTGAAGGTGACATTACATGTGCATTGGGCGTATTTGAAATAGTATGAAATGCCTCTTTCTCGGAAGAGTATTTCTGTAAAATTTCAAATCACATTCCATCAATGTAAACGAGGTGAATTAATGGTGTCTCCGATTGACTTAGATTGGAAGACGTGATTTTCTTGTTCCAAGACCCCTACTCTTACCACTGGACCCTGTTGTGTTTTTTTTCCTGGACAGGTATCGCAATGCTCCCGGGTCTCTCTGGTGGTGTCCTGCTTGGCGGTCTCCTCACAAAGAAGTTCAACCTTAAAGTCCGCGGCATGCTGACCTTTGCTATATTCTCTGGGCTAGTCACCATTGTGCTATTAGGGACTTTGCTTCTGCGTTGCCCCCAGCTACCGGTCATAGGCGTAACAGCCGCATACGACGGACAGAAGTAAGTCTTTGAACTTAAAATTGTATTCCAATCATCTTTTTTTCAGCATTCCTGTCATTTGTTTTTACCCAGAGACAAAATGAAAGCAAGATTGATAATGAATATGAAAGGAAATTGTATAATTTCAAGGTTTAGTTAAAAACAAAATTTAATCATTGAAAGCAGGTCTTTGCCTTTGGAAGCCGATCGGGGACATTGACTCCGAAACCCACGTTTTTCTTTCTCTTTTTATGTGCAATATGAACTTCTTAAATAAGATCGCCATGCTGAACTGACGATTGTCCAGACTTTGTATTTGGTACATAATCTTATCTGATAAAAATCTGGAAATAAAGATTGAAAAGAGACATTGTGTTCATGAAGATAACATGACCATTACTGCAATAACAATTTCAATGCATATCTTGATATATCATCGATGATGATGTGGTGGTGTTGGTGGTGGTAATGATGATAATGATGATAATGATGATGTTGATGATGATGTTGATGATGACGTGGCTAAGGTACTGCTAGTGGTGGTATTAGTGGGGAAGGTTGGATGGTAATGATAAACTAATTATATATATTTTAAATGGTGGAGATGATACAAAAATCGTAAAGGTATTGGTGATGATATTGATATGATGGTAATATTGAAATGATGGTGATGACGATGATGATTAAGTTGATCTTAATAGTAGTGGATTAAATTCGTCGTCAATGATTAAGATAATGTATCAAATAATCTCTCTTTTTAAGACGTTTGGATGATTTCTTCATCATCATTAATTATATAGAACAACTTCTAATCTGTCCATTTTCGATTCTTTCTTTTGGCAGTCTTATGGAATATCATGAAGACAAGCGGCTTGAAGATGAATGTAACTTGGGTTGTCATTGTAAAACCGAACAGTACAATCCTGTATGCGTCGAAGGGGGTATTGCCGAGTATTTCGACCCATGCTATGCTGGATGTAAAACGGATTTTGGGAACGGGGTAAGTTACATCATTCATCCGTCATCATCGGTCCCATTCACACATTCAAAATTCATAGTTCAAGTTCTTGTTACTCGTAGAAAACAGTGTTAACTATCCAATATTTTTACAGACTCCTCAGTCTTACGTAGCCATGTTTGTTGATCTAAATTTGTTTTATATTTGTACTGTGTGGTGTTTAATTTTCGTTCTGGTTTTGAAGCCAGACATAAAAATAACAATGAACATCTTCTGTTGATTTGAAGGTATGTTTGTTTGTTTTTGCATTTTAGTCGTCTATTGTAAATTGCGATCATAATTTTGATTTGTAATTTTGTATCAACATAGTGAAACAATTCAGATTCATTTTCTTGTACTTCTAAATGTATCTTTAAAATACTGAAAAATCAGTTGAGCATTGAATTATTTATATTCCCATAGATTTTTATAAAAAATGCATGCCACGTAATTATTGATAATTTCAAACCAAAACAAAAATGTAAGTAGATATATTTTCCCCCTAAATATAAATTCTAAAGCGTCACGAAATCAAGAGAAACCCTCTTTTAACATACTACACAATAATTATTTATTCATCAATCACATTAATGCCTTGACAATATGGTCAGATGTATCACTCCATCTTTCTTGCCAAGTAAACAAATCTCACATCATTATGTAGAATATCATTACAACTTGCGATGACATCTTTCTGGCCATATACGAAGATAGATATTTGGGCGTGTTATAAAATACTGCATGAGATTACGAACCGTATGGCCCGAATTCACAAAGGAGGTTTGTCGACAAACCTTGGTTTTCGTGCGTCAAATGACGCGTTTCGACGCGTTTTTACAAACCAGGTTTGTAAAAAACGCGTAAAAACGCAATTCGGGCCATTAAGTTGTGACGTAATTATCTCGGCATGCGATGACACGTGGCATGTGATCTTAAAGCGTATATGGACAGCGAACTTAAATTTCAACAACAAAACAATTGCTGTCCATACTTTAGGAATGCTGTAAGAGATTTCACTCTGTATGGACAGCCATAACATACTGCTCGAGTAAGGCTTATCATCCCGAAGGAAAAGCTTGCATGGACGTACACTGCGACATGTTTCGTGTCCTCTCATATTTATTATGACCAGTAATGGCAGTCTCCTCATTGCGGATGCGATTAGCCGTAACAGGCGACTCTGGTGCTTGTACTAGTAATGGTTGTGCATTATGGCTTCATCATGGTCGCCAGACTCTCGCCCATTATGAATAATTAACTTCACCCACTTGCCTATACAAATGAAAATAGGATCAGAGTGCTGTAAGATGAAAATCTGAAGTGAGATGTGAAAGAGAGAGAGAGAGAGATGAAGAGAGGAGTAAAAGGGGAGAAAATAGAGAGATACATCCTGAGAAAGATGGGAAGGGAGAGAGGGGATGAGTGGAGACGGGGATGATGCAGAGAGAGGTAAAGAGAAAGAAGCGGGAAAATAGATAGATATAGAGAAAGATAGAAAAGCGAAGAACGGAAACAAGAGAGAGGGGAAGAGACATAGATAAGAATAGAGACGGGGAGATCCGGAGAGAGAGAGAGAGAGAGAGAGAGCGAGAGAGAGAGAGAGAGAGAGAAAATAGAGAGAGAGAGTGATAGAATAGAGAGAGACAGGGGAGATCCAGAGAGAGAGAGAGAGATGGAGAGAAAATATAGAATAGGGAAAAAAGAGAGATAAACAGAAAAAAGTTGGAAATTATATAGAAAGAGAGAGAGGGAGAGAGAGAAGAGAGAGAGGGAGAGAGAGGTGGGGGTAGGGATTCACTAGAGATAAAGGAGGTATGGATAGACTAGAGAGATGAGATAGGAAATGTATTGGTGTAAGAACACTATAGTGAGAGAAGATCAAGGGCGAGGGCTTCGGAAGAGAGGGAAAAGTGAAAAAAAGATAGATATCATCATTTATACAAAAAGTAGGAAAAAGAGACTGGCAGTGTTAGATATTTATGTGGGTGTATATGATCCATTGCATGAGATATGCATATTTTATTAGATCATAAATGATACGAAAAAGATAATAGCACAATAATATAGATCTGTATACACTTTAAAAATACGTCACGACCGACCGTCATGACAATACTACTGATCACCCTAGTTCACCACATTCGCCTTGTAAACAAAAAGATAGTTATGCCGGAGATTACACGCATGCACTCTGGGTCAATGACCAATTCAAAAAATGAAATAATTTTGTAATCCAGTTTAAACATAGCCAGAGGTCTGATCTCTCCTTCAAGCTCGCCTTAGCCTTCGTCTATAGCCCCATCCCCTTTTCACCCTCCATATTAAGCCTCATCACTGTGTTGTAACCAAATCTTCATTTGTATTCTTCTTTTAAAAAACATTGCAATTATCAAGCCTTATCCATCAATAAAAGATATAGCCTTCCTATATCTGCCCCGTACTCTCAAAACGCAAACGCCCCTTTCTTTAAAGGGGGTATCTCACTGAGCGGCGAATTTGGATTTGCCAACTTATCTGACGAATGTTGGCGAAAATCAGGGTTCGGCTCTGCGACATTTAGCGACTTTTAGCAATTTTTCGCGACAATTAGCAATATTTGAGCGAATGTTTTGCGGAAGTGTTTGCGAAAGGAAGTTGGCGAGTAGCGAATGTAAGCAAATGTTAGTGACAGTTTTGGCGAAGATTAGCAACTGCACCTGTATTTACCAATCTTTTGCCACTATTCGTGAATGTTTGGGACCTTTTGCTTACTCCTGGAACCCAATGGGTCGATTTAATATAGCAACCATATGATCACGTGGTCGCTAATATTTGCGAATCAGTTATAGTCTAGTGATAACAATACTCTTGTATAACAATTAATTAACATTATTTATCTTGTTTCAAAATGTATTACGTGTCACAAATAATGTGTAATGTACTTGTTAAGTGCTAATTGATTTGTACCTCATTTATTCGTACATATCAATTAACAGATGCTAATAATATAAGGGAATCCATGTATTTATCTTTACTTTATGCCCTCTTTGTATAGAAAACTACCTCTATCATATATAGTTTTCAATGTTTTGCATCCAGTAGCTGTTTCCCACTCAAAACATACACAATCTTGTCACGGAACCTGATTTTGCCATGACTCAAAGCGTTACAATTTAATATTGGCACCTTTGACGCTCTTTTTTTTACGTTCGGTATTATGATTTTAAGTTGTTACCGTCACACTTTAGTTTTAATACAATACGTTACTTCCTCGAACTATTTTTGTAATCTACAACATTTACCTCGATCTATATACTTAATTAATAATAAAGAACTCAGCTTCTCCTTTTCTACTTCCCTTTCAAGTGGATAGATACATTTTCCTGTTCTAATGTGATATTTCAATTATTTTTATGAAGAAATGTTTTTGTTTCTGTTTTACGCCATTTGTAATTAATTAAGCTCATGCTCTTGTTATTGTAAAATCATTTGTAATTCAGCTCTAGAGCTGCGATGATGATTATTAAATAAATACCATTATTATAATCAAAAAGAACCTCAGCGACACCGTCTTACAACCGTTTGCACTGGCATACGACTGTTTTGCAAACGCTCGTAATTGTTTTTGAAAAATAAATTCGCAAAGATATTTTTAACATGTTTAAAATTTATTTGCGACGATGAAAACTGTTTGCGAACATTTTTGCAAGCTTTTACGAACCCTGGCCCAAAACGCAAAATTCGCTACGTTCGCAAGCATTCGCCGCTCAGTGAGATACGAGAGCAACCTCGCCGGTGATGAATTAAAAACGACTCGAGATGAATTGATAGTCCGTACTTCAATGACCTTTCTCTTATGCCCTTGAGGAGTGTTCGCTAGGATGACATTCTACGATGTATCTCGTCCGATCTCGTCTAGTATTATAATGCTGGTCAAGTCATTATAGGACCTCATGTGTGATTTGATTAGTTCTCCATACCATGCATGAATATCGTGCGAGTAGCCCTCGAGTGATAAAGTGACATCGGGAGGTGTATATGATATTTCATTTCGCGATAATTACCTTAGCTTTGATTTTCAAACATCTTCTTCATATGAGTCCAGTGCAGGCGCGTACGCAGGGGGGGGGGGGGGGGGGGGGGGCGGTGGGTGGGGGGGGGTGGTTATGTGTGTGTTTTGGAGGACCCCCCCCCCCCCTCCCCTACTGAACGAAATATCGGTCGGCATAATTTTCAATTTCCGGGACAAAAACAAAAATAGTTGTGCTCTCCCCCCCCCCCCCCCCCCCCCCCTCGAAAAAAATCCTGCGTACGCTACTGGTCCAGTGTAATACTCTTGTACATTTGTATCGTGTTATTTTGTATGATAATGTAAGGGCAATATTTGTCTCTTTTGGAGGTGATTGACTGGACGAATTGATTTATAAAGCGTGAATAAAAGGTCTTCGAAAAGAAGCAACGCTTAGAAAACCGGTTGCCACCTGTCCGTCATTACTTTTCATAACGAACAGCAGTTGCATCGAAAAGTTGAAGGGGGGGGGGGGGAATTGGAGGTGGGGGGGGGGCAGTTATACCTGGTGCACACGAGACGGTAACTCGTTTTTTTTTTAAAACTTATGCTATTGTCTGTGAAAGTAATTAGTGCATGCGCCAGTAATTCAACGCAATTTTTGCACTTTCATTTTGGTGCGTCAAGGACCGCGTAGTGTTATACGTATGTCAGCAAAATGACGCCTCGTGTGCAAACCCAACGGGCAAAATATATATATATATATATATATACAGTGCGTCCCAGAAAAAACGAAACCGAGAAGTATCGATGTTTTATCATAACTTAATCACAACCATAATTAATGAATGATACATATTTGGAAAGCTTAGAGTCTCCTCTTTGAGTCGATGCTACGCACATGATGCATATTTCACGCATGAGTGATTAAAAGCAATTTGAAGGAAGGAAACCAAAAAGTAATTTGGCGGGCGGTATCTGAATTTCCAAGAAAAATTCATATTTCTAGAAAGTTCATTTTCTGCTCTTTCATATGATACCTCAATCAAGAAAAATGAGCCAGGAATAACAAAGTTCTGTTTGTTTAAAGTAGCCCTTACATTTTCATAATTTTAACAAACGAATTCGTTTTCACTGGGTGCCTGCCGTAGCAAAAAGCAGATTTGACAAAAGACTTAACTCCGTTTCGTTGACAATCAGCCAAGCATGAAGACTCTCGTCTACGGCTGATTGTCAACGAAACGGAGTTAAGTCTTTTGTTAATTTCGTTTATTGATACGGCAGGCAGCCAGTGAAAACGAATTCGTTTAATAAAATTATGGAAATGCAAGCACTACTTTAAACAAACAGAACTTTGTCATTCCTCGCTCATTTTTCCTGATTGAGGTGTCATAATGAAAGGGCAGAAACTCAACTTTCTAGAAATGTGAATTTTTCTTCGAAATTCAGGTACCGCCCGCCAAACGTCTTTTTGGTTTCCTTCCTTCAAATTGCTTTTAATCACTCATGCGTGAAATGTGCATTAACTGAGTAGCATCACATGAAAGAGGAGATTCTAAGCTTTCCAAATATGTATCATTCATTAATTATAGTTGTGATTAAGTTATGATAGAACATCGATACTTCTCGGTTTCGTTTTTTCTGGGACGCACTGTATATATATATATATATATATATATATTTATTCATGTTTTATTGATCTTAATAACTGCAGATGTGACTGGGGAATGGGGATACCTGCATAATTTTCGGGGTAATTTTACAAATAAATGATCATTACAAAGTGATAACCTGCATCAAGCTAACATGAACTTTAAAGCTAGATTCCAGACCAGACAAACATAAAATGATGATAAGCTGGTTTTGGCGAAGAAAAACTTTTTATATTTGTTATAATCCACCATTGTCTGATTCGCCTTTACATTTTTCCTACATATAGACGTACGGTGAGTGCGAATGCTTGCGTAATTTCATCTCTGCTAACCTGACTGCCTCGATCCAAGTCCAACATGGCCAGTGTGAATCGGACTGTTTCCTCCTTCCCATCTTCGTCGTTGGTGCTGCTTTCTTACTCTTCTTCCATTTTCTACCGGTAGTGGCGCTCGTCAATACTCTTCTCAGGTGACATGTTCAATTATTATTGATCAATAAATATACGATGCCTTTCAAAAAAAGGAGGCATTTTCCCTCATTCTCACACGCCATTGCTATTTTTATGACAGAAAAAAGAGAGTATATTTTATCAATAGTTGAGCTGTTTTTCGGTTATGTTCCTTTCACATCCATCCTCTATTTGGGGGGTATTTACTACAAACAAAGGACAATGTAAATACTGAATGGAAGAATTTATGTGATATATTCAATCATCGAGCTATTTTCAGAGATATAAAGACTATGAGCATTTTCGACTTCTCTCCCGAGACAAGATCGATGAAACATGTACTTTGAAAAAAGGGGTAGTGCAGAAAAACTCCAAAACCCTTACATTTTTACGATACAAAGAATTTCATAAACAATTGATAACAATATTTACTGTTTTTTATGTGATCATTTTTCTTCTAGATGTGTTCCAGATTCCCAGAGGCCAATGGCTCTTGGAGTCAACTCTATTTTGAACAAATTATTAGGTAAAGTTGGCCGTTCACTCTGTTTCTGTATCTCTATTTCTTTCTCTGTAGTCATCACTCAGTCATGTGTTGTCAACGTTTTGAACATTTAAATAAATGCTGCTTTGCATTGTCAATGGGAAGGAATGAAACTACTTATGAATTTTTTGTTTAAACAAAAATTGTTGACGTAAGATTAAGAAAGAATGTCATTAAAAAGTTTTTTTTTCTTCTTTTTCTTACAGTGCTCCTAAGGAATTTGCATAATTGTTATGTTCTGCTTTATAATCATAGGCCTATATTTTGTTTACAATTTCATTCCCACATCTATAAGATTTTCTTTAAAGCCACGTGCAGGAAGCCTTTTATCTTTTATTTACATGCAAGCGAAGGGAATTTCATGATTAATTCCAATGAAACCGCTTACAAAGAGCCTAGACTGTTTTTTAAACCTTCATGAATTAAGTTGCTCTATAGGGGCGTATGCTATGGAGAAAGGAAAAGAGGTACTTTTCAGAAGGGGAAAAGACACTTATTAGAAAAGAAAAGGAGTCCATTTCAAAGTAAACCTCAAAACTGAAAAGGGGCACTCACCAGAGATGAAAAAGGCACTTATGAGAATGGAAAAGGGGCATCTGCTGAAGATGCCCCTATCAGATTTTAAAGGGGAAGTTCACCCTGAAATTAAGTTAGTTTTAATAGGAGTAGAAAAATGAGAGAAACAAGTCAGTGAAAGTTTGAGCAAATTCTGATTAAAAATAAGGAAGTTAGGATTTTTGAAGTTGTAATCAATCAAACACAAATTGGCAACTCTATGACGTATCATGCGAGCTCAACTTCCATTTGCTTAGTACTAAAAAAATCTAAAATTTTCATTTTCCCTCAAGAAAAATTTCAACCATACATGCACCCTAAATATAATAATTGCAAATATGTTTCTATACTCCCCCTGCAAGGAACAAATATATATTCCGTCATCAATAACGAAGAAAACATGATTTTATGGAATATTATGCACAAAGCAAATGAAGGAGAGCTCGTATAATAAGTCACAGAGTTGCCAATTTGTATTTGATTGATCACAACTTCAATAATTCATAACTTTCTTATTTTCATTCAGAATTTGCTCAAACTTTCACTCACCTGATTTTCTTATTATTCTGCCTCTATCGAAAAAAACTTATTTTGGGAGTGGACGTTCCCTTTAATAGGGGTATTTTCAGTGGTGACAAAGAGTATTTATGAAAAGAGGCACTTATCAGAAGGAAAGAGGGTAATCATTAGAAAGGAAAGGGGGACACATGTCAAAATAAAAGGGACACTTATCAGAGGTAAAAAGGGGCATTTAAGAGAAAGGGAATGGGCACTGCTTACACAGGAAAAGGGTATTTGTATAAGGGGCCACTTTTCAAATGTAAAAAGGGGCATTTTTGGGGTACTTGAAAGAGAAAAAGGTAAGCAACCGTTGTCCTTGATGTAAATTTAGCACCTCTAATCTAATCTAATCAATTTTCGCAATGTAATAAAGTAACAATGCCACTTATACACCTATAGTAACATATATTGAAATAGCAGAAAATATGTGCTATTGATATAAATTTTGCAGTCTCTATAAGGCGTTGTGATTCTTTTTTAAAGACACAATTTCCCAAGGAAGTAAGGCAAATTGCATGCATATATCAAGTGGACCTCACTCCTTATTGCTCAATGCTAATCCACCACATGCACACAGCCCAAAAGCATATACATATACCGCTGATCCAGTATAGACTCTTCGCTAGCAGTTTTATTGGAATTAATCGTGAAATTCCCTTCGCTTGCATGTAACTAAATGAAAGAGATGCGTACAGGAATAGCAGAAGTCAAAATGATAGCAAAATATAATACCTAAGATGTAGGTAACAAATCTACTTTCATTCCAATCATCTCCCCCATCATCCTCTTGCCTCAACTGTGCAGGTGCTACACCAGGTCCCATTCTGGTTGGTGTGATGATGGATGGAGCTTGTCTTCAATGGCAGCAGACCTGTAGCACTGAAGGTAACACAGAGGGCTCCTGTTGGATTTACAACGACGAGAACCTTTCATGGCGGATGTTTGGTCTTGGTCTCATCATGAAAGTAGCAGCGGTATCGCTCTTTAGCCTCGCCCTCTACTTCTACCGCCCTGCCATGGATGAGGCCAATGAAGCGGTTGCTGCTGCGTCAGGAAGCACAATACAAGCTAGCCCAGCCCGGCCCTCCCCGGACCTGGCCTTGCAGCAAGATGAAGTTGTTCCACTAGACGGAATACGGTCGTACAAACATGGTTTAGAGCATGAGGAGGACTCTAGGTAGTAGTAAATTAACATGTTTATATAAGAATGTATTCTTTACCTATTTCTGTTTGGCACAAAGAAATGGATTCTAGGAATTAACACATGTTACAACAGAAATATTTTTCGGATTCAGGCTGGAACATTTTGCAGCTGGTGTTCACAGACCAGTAAAGTAATATTTGTCCGTTGTGTCGATTGTGGCTAACCATTCAGCCGGCCATCTCCTCAGTATGTCCCTCACATTGAAAGCCAAAGCAAATAATTGATTCTACTCTTCAGAAACAAACTTCACATATGTAACCATTTAGAATATTTGTCCCAAACTGGTGCTTTCCCACATAACGTTTCATGTAATTATTCAACAAGAAAATTTGTGTTTTGTCTGGATTATATTCATTTCTGCTCATGCATTATAGGATTCATGGTAAATATCGAAGTTTGCAGCTGATGTTTTATCACAATTTAAGGTTGCTCAGTTAATTGCCTGTATGCATCAATTACCTTCCTATGGCTGGTAATAATGTTTGATGAGCCCAGGAAAAGACACAGTCTCATAGACTACTCTTCTGACGTTGGACTGCGTCAGCGACTGGTACTAGTATGCGCCATGTAAGAGTAACAAACGGTGAATATGTAAATGAACACTGAAAACATTTGCTATGCATTTGTGATATAAATTTATGGTAGAGCCGAGCAGTAATGTTAACCCACCTGCTAATTGTATTTTCCTTGTTACTTCATGTCATCAAAGAATGAATATGGATTCAGGTTTGCTCACCTACCTGGAAGTAGAGCTCTCTTTGCTACCAAAGAGATCTTAGCTTGGATATGACAGAGACTGCATGGCATTCGTGAAAATGTTAACTTATATCAGGTTGTTGTTGATGTTTTTTATTATGTTGTTTATGAATATTATTTGAATAATAATGGGCGGCAAGTTTGAAAATCTCATGGATGTCACATTTTCTTTTTTGGCAGAGTTGAAACTATGAAAAAAAAGTTTGATATTACATGTAATAATAATGAAAATAATAAGGATAATAATAATAATATTAAGTAATTGTAAAGCGCATATCCATTTTTGTTAAAGAGCTGAAGGTCCTGAGAGGGTCCTGAGAGGGTACATAAAGAATATTTATTGTAATTAAACATAAATTGCAATACTGCGTACATGCAAAATATGATTAAGAGTAAAACCGAGTTCATCAACAAAAAAATAAGTTGACATAAATATGATTAAGAGTAAAACCGAGTTCAAGATGTAAGGTGGAAATACTGAATTATTTTACGGTTGCTATTTGATCAAGAGGCTGTGGTAATTGATTTCAGCATGTATAAGAGATCGATCATGATTTTGTTGTTATGGGGACTACAAGAGAAGAAGAGTTAGAAGATGCCAGTTATCTATGAGGAATATGGCAAGTGAACAACTTAGATTAGTACATAGGGGAAGCATCGTGCAAACAATGAAAAATAAGTAACAAAATCTTATATACTGTACAAAATTGAACTGGCAAGTTTCTACAAGATTCATTTCTATTTATAAGAGAATCACGAATATAAATGGAAATTATGTTTATTTTATAATGCTGTGCTTTCGAGCAAGAATTTAGATTCGGTATAATTGAGCTTGAAAGAATTACACTTCACATCATTTTTTTAATGCTCAGATAGGCAAGATTGAAACCAGTCAAATGCTCTGCCACAAATCACCAGTGACGTAAGCGTACTGAGGAGTACATGTATCTGATGGTACGGTGTCAAAGGCTGATGATAAATCTAATAGCACAATGGCAGTAATCTTTTCAGTGTCCATATCCCAAAGAGAGTAATTGGACTTGTTAACTAGAAGAGTTTCGATGCTGTGGTGAGCACGGTCGGCAGATTGTCGGTATCAAGGAGATCATTGTCTTCAAGAAACCCTGTGGTTGTTCTTGCTTTTTTGAAAACTTTCGTCTTACCCACCTACAAATTCTTCCGAACACCCAGTTCTACCTCTCTCGTCCATTCAAAATGGCCATCATGAGCCACACCTGTGTACGTCAACATTTGATTATACCTCGATAGAACAATTACACATCTAATCTTTAACAAGGGTTGCCTATGAAGCATGACCTGAAGGCTGTTTATGTTTCCTACACATCTAATCTTTAACAAGGGTTGCCTATGAAGCATGACCTGAAGGCTGTTTATGTTTCCTACACATCTAATCTTTAACAAGGGTTGCCTATGAAGCATGACCTGAAGGCTGTTTATGTTTCCTACACATCTAATCTTTAACAAGGGTTGCCTATGAAGCATGACCTGAAGGCTGTTTATGTTTCCTACACATCTAATCTTTAACAAGGGTTGCCTATGAAGCATGACCTGAAGGCTGTTTATGTTTCCTTCAGAATAGACCAGTTTACCAATGTACACAAATGATATGTTTGGTGACAAAGCGAAAACGTGTCGGGAGGCTTTTCAAACATTTTAGCAGCTAACAATGGAGCATGGATTCTACCATAGAATTTTATAATATAAAGCAGGTGAAAATAATAGGAGAGCTGGAAATTAATGCCTTCTTCAACAGAAGTGGTTGTTGACAATCCGACAGCATGTCAGAGGCATTTCAAACTTTATGTAGGATCCCACCATAAAAATTCTATCATACAAACAGGTCAAATTAACACAAGTAGACCAGTTCGTAATTAGTACATGGCACAAATGGCAACGGATCATTTACACATGGAGAAGTCTCACTTTGTTCATTTTAAAATAATCGCTGCCACTTGTATATCATAGAATGTACCATTGGTGCATAAATGAGTAATTATTACATAATTTTCATGTGCAAGCGTGTCCAGTATTCGTCTTGGTTAGTTTTACAATTTTCTACAAATGACCTCTATCTGCCAGCCCATGAGCCGATTCATAGATCTATGAACTGGCTATTAAATAAACTGGGCATCAAGTGTTCCTCAAAGAAACGTCCATAAATTGAATGTAACTTGTCTATTCCATATCGTGTGTCATCTTCTTTGAACTGTTGTCGACACTATCACCACCTTCAGAAATACATAGAATATGTTTATTATTCTCACGTGTTGATTTAGTTGTTGACCGTTATAAGGGAATATTTGTATGCACCATGTAAGTATTGCCAGTTATTTTTCTTTAAGATAACAAGTGGCGACTTGCTTAAATTTGCAACGGTCAGATTTTGAATTTTGTATGAGATAAGTAAAAAAATTAATGTGATCTATTTTGGGTGTGTTACGATTATATTTTTAATATTCGATCAACTGGCTCAATTTGATGATGGCTATTCCAATATTCACCATGAATAATGACATATGTGTAACTTAGTTTGACAAGTTCATCTGTAAAATGATAAATTCATTAGTTTGTGTTCTTTAATCTAGCTCATTTAGGTCTAGATTCATGATTCAGTAGTAAACATTTCAATCTGTAAGCATTGTAGCTTCATGGTTTAATTGTTTTTTCTATAGAATATTTATAAATATGTTAATGTTTGTGTATTTTGTTTTCACCGCTGTATTACTGCGATGTTATTTTGTTTATGTTTGTATTGCCTTGTTTTACATTTATGTATATTAAAAGTATTATGTGTTCAAGTTCCATTAAGCAAATAAGACGTTTGTTATGAGAGGAGAAAATGCCATTTCTCCTACCCAGGATAAAAGTATAGAAGTTTGGGGGCTTATTCTCATGAAATTTGTATATTTGGTGTAAGTCTGTATTTTGATATTTAAAAAAAAATGGTAGGGAAAATGTATTGACACCACTCCATTTTCTATTTTTAACTATTTTATCATCCCCAGTCTACCACGCAGTAACCATGGTAACATTGTGGGTCTGCTTACAAGAATCAAAACAGATTATATATTAGTGTTTTAAACCACCATTCTATATGTAGAAGGTTACATCAAACCGATGGACGACATTTTATTTTTCAATTTTTTTACTCTCGTACTTGACAACTTAGGAAACGTATTCCTTGGTGTAGACTGTTCAAAGATTTTGATTTGTGTAATCTTATTAAAATGATAGCTGTGTTCTTGTGAATGTTTTGAAAAGTGCACACTAGCTGCTCAACTTCATTCACGTAGAATTCCAAACATGAGGGATTCTAGTTTTTAATCTTTTGCTGGATATCAAGCTCTGTGGCTTCTCAGTTCTAGATTTTGTCAGGCTTTATATGGTATACTACATGTATGTATGATTCCCCTTTTAGGCTAAAACAAAAGGGTGAAGGCAAAATCGATCCCTGTAATCATGACGAAATGAAAAGGCAATCCCAAAACATTGTGTGTAGTGAAGTAGGGCTCAAATTAATTTTTTGTCCACTGGGGCTCTTCCCCCCATAAAAGAGCCCCTGTGAGCCTTCTCACGGGGGCTCTTTTAGTACTGACGGGGGCTCTTTTTTATACAAATATCCATTTAATTGGTACCTATGATACTCCTCAATTATTTGCTATTTCATCATTATCATTTTAATCAGCATTTTCCCTCTTACAAATTTACAAGCTACATAGCTGTTACTGACCCCCACCCCCTGATGACATTCTCTCGATTTTTTCCCGTTCTGCACATCATTTCCTCCTCATGACATTATTCGGAGCAACCTTTACATTCTTTCTTTACTGAGCCGCGTAGCGGCAAAGCGATTTTGTGTGTGTGCTATTTTGGACAGGCGCGGATCCACGGGCCGATTCTACCGGCCCGCCCCCCCCCCCCCCCCCAGCCTCCCAAAACGGTAAAAAAATAGGATAGTAACGTAAATATTACCTTAAGAAATAAAATAAAAAACGCTCCCCCCCCCCTGACCTGCCAGTGACACAAATGCGGCATCAAAATATTTGTGCTTCTCTGACCGTAATTAAATGCCTAAAACCCCTGAACCCCCCCCCCCCCCCCCACACACACACACCAATTTACGCTCGCTACCCTCTACCTGATCGTAAATACTTTAGCCCCCCACTTTGATAAACGTTCCGCGGGGCCTGTGTATATAATATATACGCATACAACAGTGATCTTTATGATGTCTTTAATCTTCTCCCCTTGCAAACGAGAAGGAAAACAAGGTCATTAAAAGGGATTAAGCGACAAATAATGACTGTGATTCAAATTGAGGAGAATATTTGTTTGAATAAGCACTGCTATTCACTCGAATCTTCTTTGTAAAAACAACTTTTACAAATCTCAGCCATGCTTACTGAGTTGAGACGTTCCATTCAATGTAAAATACTCATTAAAGAATACACTTCTCCTAATCTGAAAGTGATCTTACAACACAGTGGCAGATTTGCATGGCTGAGATTTGTAAAAGTCGTTTTTACAAAGAAGATTCTGGTGAAAAGCATTGCTTATTCAAAAAAAAAATCCTTGCATCAATTTGAATCACAATGATTATTTGTCGCATGATCCTTTTATTAAATAACCTTGTTTTCTGTTTTGTTTGCAGGGGGAGAAGAAGCTATGTCACGTTAAGAAATCATAAAGATCAGTTGTATTATGCGTATATATACATATGATACCAGAACAAATGTTGATTATCAGAATGTCATTTTGGAATACCTCTATACAAATACCACATTGTCTTTAGCCCGTATTCAGTTCAGTATAATGCTTTTCCTCAAAAATAGTTTTGCTATTTTTTTAGGGTTGAGACGCTAAGAAATGGTTTCAAATGTACGTTACACAAACCCTGAACCATTGCAAAATGATGGTGGTTCTCTCTCTCTCTCTCTCTCTTTCTTTATTTTAATCATGCATTATCAACTACATATAAAGCAGCAACCAAAAACTTAGGGTCATCTGAGATAGGTGAAAGTAAGAGTTAAAAAGAAAGTCATGCTAAAACGGCGCTTCACTCCCCCCCCCCCTGGAAAAAAAAATAGAGTAGTAGTCCTCCTCTCCAGCATTCCCCCTCTTTAATATCACATTTTCACTTGGCAACCCAAGGGGGCCGGGGGGGAAGAGGGGGTTAAACCCCCTAACCCCCCCGTAGATCTGCCCATGTTACCATTTCATTCCACGACATCTTGGTCTTCCTCTTCTTCTCAATAGGGACTTTTAGATTTGCGTGGACGTGGACGTGTTACGGCCTTTTAAGGCACTGGCAGTCACATGTGACGTCCTTTTAGGCACTGGCAGTGCCTTAAAGGTACTATGTCCCATTTGCAGGCCAAAAAAATGAAAAAGTTAAAGGTAAAGACCAGTATTGGCAACGCCCCAATTTCAAAAAATGAAATGGAAGCTCTCATTACCAATCATGTGAAAGAATATGTTTTGACTAATACATGATGATAAAAAATTTGCCGGGAAACCGCCTACTAATTCATATATTTGGTAAATTTATTTCTCTCATGGTCTGGTGAGAGAGATAGGGTAGTCCCATATACATCTTTCTGTGTATAGTGCTTGTAACTTTACGAAGAATGAGCAAAATTTCTTATCATTTTGATGATTCCAGAACTTTGCAGATGCTAGATGCTAGATGATCGACCTTTTCTGATCGATTCCACAACGTTTCTTTCACAATGCAATCGCATGACCATTACTGGTCTTTACCTTTAAATTCCAACTGCATTTGAAAGATAATACTTATTTAGAACTTCCCTAAAAAAGGTGGGGCTTGAAAATGTCTTCAAGTGGGAAAATAACGACTATTAGTTGTCAAATCGACTTTAGGGCTATAGAGCCCAAAAGTAATAGTCTTGATTTTCAGACAATTGTACCAAATGGTCATACGTTTTATGCTGCACAAAGATTCAATCAGTTTAATCTTGGCCATCACAAGAAGTGGGTTATTGATGTAGACAAATGCTCATGTACCCTTTACAACTCTTTTCATGTATGTTATTACCAAAGAAGAAAAAAGCCAGTCAGTCACTCAATAGTGTCTGACAGTGAGGTCTAGCAAGTAAACGGGTTTCCTTGCATAATTTGAATATGAGGACACTGCTAACGTTTAAATTTCACAGATAGGACATACATGACATATTCATAATTCCTGCAAAGTTCTACAGAATTTGAGGTTGGCTGCAAAAGGGACATAGTACCTTTAAAAGGAGGTCACACGTTGCAGTCCACGTTCTCATCGTGCAAATCTAAAAGTCCCTAATATTGATTTACTGGTCGAGGTTCATTATTTGCTGGTCATTTGAAATCACCAGATTTCAGCGGGTTTACGCTTTCACAACGAAAAACTTCTCTATGACCATGTTTCTGCCCTTGCGCGATCGCCTCCAGCTCCAGCAGACATGGCGCGGCAGCGTGCACACGTACCGTTACTATGACTAACGGAGCATTAATTAGGCCTATAACCACTGCTGACGAAGGCACTGCACTGCGAGCTGAATCGGTAATAATAGGCCTACTCATAAAACGAGAAATCTTGCACGCTAATCTAAGTTCCATTTCATTGGTTTAAGGTTTGAAAATTAAACTCAATATTGTGTTAAAGTTATAACAGAAAAGATAATCTTTATTTTATAATTCCACGGGGGCGATTTTTAATTTTGCAATCGCCCCCGTGAGCAACCTGACGGGGGCGATTATGTAGCTCACGGGGGCGAATCGCCCACCGCCCCCGTGTATTTTGAGCGATGTAGTGAACATAATTGAGAGGGTCATATCTTGAGTCTAGAAGTATGCCCCTGCTATCAAATATGACATGACGGTCATTTTTATCAAGTCAGGGGAAGGAGCCTTGTACACGGGTCAATTTTGTTTGAGAAATTGTGATAATATAGGTGGTCTTCCATAGTCACACCATGGATATCAAACCATGGATTACTTCAAACCCTACAGAGTGATTGCCTGAGCTAGAGAGATAGCCGGGATACCAGGTCTCTCGCCTATACCCTACCTGTGCCATAATAGTATTTCATATTGGTCTGTAGGGTGCGGACCATACACGTTCCAGGATTCATCTAGCTAATAACACCACAATACTCTATTCGCCGAATGTGAACCTTCCAGTTAGAAAATAGTTGTAATTTTGTTGTACAAATATAGCTACTAAGATATGAAAATATTCAAATACACCACATTACAGCCAGGATATTGATAATTTTAAAAATTCCCTAGGGCTGTAGCCCATAGCCCCACCTCTCCTGTATGTTATGGGTGGTGACCTGGATATTTGTCCAAGATTGTTGTCTGCCCAGAGATAGTTGTCCTAGACAGGCAATTGGCAGGGATATTTGGCCTAGATTGTTATCTGTATGGAGATACATGTACATGTAATTGTCCTAGACAGGTTACTGGCCGGGATATTTGTCCTACATTGCTGTCTGTCCGGAGATAGTTGTCCTAGGTATATGGGCTGTAGCTTTCCAGGAACGTGCCCTATATAGATTCTATCGCCATATCTTTATTTTTAGAATTTTTTTATACAAGATTAAGGGCAGTATTCCAACCACTGTCATGAACAACTCAGTGAATCTTGGAGCATGTATGGTCTCTGCTAGGATACATAACGTTCGGGTCAAAAAACATTAGATATTATATTTATATTTAAAAAAATAGAGTGAATATTCTGTAAGTCAAACAAGAGTCTATATTTTGAGTGTTTGTTATTATGAGGTCTGTCTGTCTGTATCTCTCAGGTATGTTACAGAGAATGAATGTATTGTTATATCACATTTAAAGTATAAAAAGAATAATAAATTGGTAGATTTCACTGTGTTTGTAATGATTGTGTGTCTTGCATTCCTTATTTTTTGAGTGAAAGTTTGACAAACGTTACATGATAAATTATGGTTTGTATGATCATTTTAAATCTGCCGATTTGCATATGCTTTAACTTTCTATTCTATCTTGAAATTTCTTTGTTTTCAAAGATATGCTGACAGTGGTATATTACCCTTTCTCTTTTTATCTGTTATGAGAAATAATTCATTGCTATTTTCTATATTTTGTCTAACAGCGTATCATTGTTTTACTCCTTTATACCATATGATTTTAGATTTTTACTTCACGATCTTAAACCATCCACAATCAATAGCCCCCCCCCCCAGTCCCAGTCTTTCTTTATACTCCCCCCCCCCCTCTCTCTCTCTCTCTCTCTCTCTTAATACGTATTATCCATATTAAATAACGTCTATATTCACTCTGAGATGGAAGATAATAACAATACGAAATGCATAATGCAAAGTCTACTCGTCTAGTCATAAAGGTCGAATCTCGACCTTATTTTTCTTATTCTTCTTTAACATTTCTAAGCAGTGCATGTAATCTCATTCCTGTTTTTTCGACATACATTAATGCCCCCATTTAAGCATACTTTGAATCTGGTCACGCTTCGAAAAGATCGTGGCCTAGCATTTTGCTTCTGTTGATGATCAAATAAAGAAAACACCCTTTATAGATCAGGGAGAGGGTGAAAAGCACACAGTAGGAGCAGTGCAATTTAAATATCAAGGGATGGATTAGAATTTATTTCTAAAATGAAATGAAAGGGCTATTTTATTTTCAAGAGTCCTTTCACTTAATTTAAGAAATAACCTCTCTTTATATCTTAGAGACAATTTCTCTTGAAATCTGGTCACGTTCCGAAAAGATTCGTGGCATGGAAGGAAAAATGAGAAGAGAGAGAGAGAGAGAGAGAGAGAGAGAAAGAAAGAAAGAAAAAAGGAAGAACATGAAACTTAAATTTACACTTAGGCCTACAGATTACATTTCCAACTGAAAACGAAGTACAACAATACGAAAACAAAAGTTCTATAAAAATGTCTTTTAAGAGGGAAAGAGGTTATTTCTAAAATGAAATGAAAGGGGCTATGTGACTTTTAAGGAGGAAATTACGATTTCTTTTGCTTGTGACGACTATTTTGAATTTCCTATTTTTTTTTTTTAATTCAAGAACTTTCTGGGGCTTCGCCCCAAGACTCCCGACAAAGGCTCCCCCATGCACCCTATCCGTAAAGATCGAAGTGGTTCCCGAGACAACCTTTTATTGTATAAAATTGGAGAATTGTGTGTTTTATTTAGTTAAGCTTCTAATATTCACTCCCGTGGACCTTTTTTTATTTATACAATTTCTTGCTGTCTGCTGCCTCGAGATCACAAGGGCGAAGAAAGGCAACATTGTATGGTGCGTCCCAGAAAGAAACGAAACCGAGAATTATCGATGTTTAATCATATAGCCTAATCACAACTATAATTAATAAATGACACATATTTGTAAAGCTTAGATCCTCCTCTTTCATTTGATGTAACTCGTGTTTTTTCAGGAAACTTTATTTAAACGAGTGGAAACAATGGCGGTTCCGTTTATTAAAACTGTATCAATTCTCCTTGGATGAGATATAGAACCAAAAAACAAGCCTAATTATCTTCAGTGATACAAGTGTCATTACTGTAAAATTTAGGAGTAGATTATCTAAGTCTGAAACAAAATTTAGGAATGCTTGAGTCGTGCCCGGCTTTCCAGCAATTATATTGTACATTGTTGTTGAAGAAAACGATCGACCATAAGAATTTTCAGGCGAACGGCATCTCATGTTTCGGACCTTAATAGCTTTAATAGAAATCCCATCTGGACCGTCAAAGAAAAAGTTTGAAAACCCCTGCGGTAGTCTATCAACATAAGAATCAACGAGGGCAACACTACGAACATAATTATACGTACTCAACCCCATTCTCTCGAAGCTGTCTAAACACCATCTAAGATGGTGTTAGTCTGACGAAGAACGAAAGTACTCTCTTAAGGTACGAAATTTCCAACTGCATTGTGTAAAAAGAAGTTTTCAACCAACAAGCTACCAATTAGATGACCCTTTTAAAGGATATTAATATTATTAGTATTATTATTACTATTATTAGTATTAACATTATTAGTATTATTATAGGTGGTAGTATTATTAGTAGTATTATTACTAGAATCATTATTATCATAATACACATAATTTACTGAATGTTTAGAAAATGCGAAAAAATTATAGGGGGCGGAGAGCAGGATTGTACATCCCCACTCATTCAACATATTGATAATTCGTACTGCGCTACTGGAGCTTAAAGAGAAAATACTGACTCGGTCTCTAAACTTGTTTTTACTCATTGCGCCACCGGTTTAGGGTTTGGTTAGGAATGAGGAGTTAGGATAGTGCGTTTACCGTAGCAATTACCGCGGAAAATTTACTGTAGGAGCAGGTAAGAAGAGGAAGCACAACCGTTCTTCACACATACACACCCACACCCGCACTGCCGCCCCCACACACACGCGCACGCAAGAGTAGGACCGGTCTTAGAATGTAACGTGGTTAGGTATCGAGTGGCGACTTCCTTGTATAGAATACATAGAAATAAAAATCAGAAAATGGCATGCACTGATAAAAAACAGAAAATGGCATGCACTGATAAAAACGAGACGGTTATTTGGCATGATTGGACACCTTGCAGAACTGGCTTCTTCCAGTTTCCTCCGTCCCGCGCGCGCCCTTCGCCGTGCATTAATTAAGGGTTATTAAACCGTCAAATCTTGATAAAATATCCTTGAATGTTTAAACTGTTCGAGGATAGGCTAAAGCCGGAGTAATACGATTACAGGGTCGTTTGAGGGGGGGGGGGGGGGGTGGCAGTAGAACTTTTATAACCGTTATCATTGTTTTGTTTTTTTACTTTTTCTCCAGCATCACTTTCTTTAAACTGAATTTGAGCGGATTATTGTCTGATTTGGAGATACTGTCTTTGACTAAAACAGAATTTAAAAATAAACTATGTTGGCTATTGGTTAATCACTAATCCGTTCTATTTGTTCAAATTCCAGGAAGAAATGAATGATATTTTCACAGCTGAAGTGACATTTTGTGAAACTACGTTGGCTATTGGTTAATCACTAATCCGTTCTATTTGTTCAAATTCCAGGAAGAAATGAATGATATTTTCACAGCTGAAGTGACATTTTGTGAAACTACGTTGGCTATTGGTTAATCACTAATCCGTTCTATTTGTTCAAATTCCAGGAAGAAATGAATGATATTTTCACAGCTGAAGTGACATTTTGTGAAACTACGTTGGCTATTGGTTAATCACTAATCCGTTCTATTTGTTCAAATTCCAGGAAGAAATGAATGATATTTTCACAGCTGAAGTGACATTTTGTGAAAGAAGTAGTAGAGAAGCTTTTGAAAGCGTTTTTTTTCTTTTTCTGATAAGTCAACGATACACTCTTCTTTTGCCCAGGGGCCTTTTATTCAAAAGCGTATGGCTTCCATGTTTGCCTTTGCATTTCTAAACAACTTTTCTATTTTTCTTGCCTTATATTGTTCTATTCTTCGGTAATTAAAGAAATCATGCAAATTCTCTGACATTATGGAAAGTTTTAAGTAATTGTAAGTTCTTTATGATACAAATCTTGTACATTTATTATTTTGTACATTTGTTAAATGATTATCAACCATGCCCTGCCCATGTCAATACAATTTGTTGTTTCATTTTAGGTTTGGACATGGAAATAAATGATATGAATGGAAAAGGGGAGAAATAATCCATCATATAAGGGGCCTCAATAGAGTTTGGTTTGAAGTTTAGAGAGGCATATTCTAGTTAAACTATAGTCCTAGTTCAAATGTTCAGATGATCATTTATTTTATGCTGGAAAAGTGAACCAAGTTGAAAAAAAAAGATTGTTTGAATATGATGGACGAAATTACCACCTGTTCTGTAATTAGTGCATGTTGTTATAATGATGACGAGACTTGGTAAATGTCCATAAAGGTGGTATGGGTGGAGACCGATATACTTTAACTGACTTGATCTACCGTATAGAATATAACATAATTTTAGTGGTTGTTACCTGTTACGGGGGGGGGGGGGGCTTTGATTGATAGATCCATTCAATAGCAGACCCAGGGAAAAGGCGGGGTCACAACTTTTATCGATGCTTTACCTGATCTTTCTGCTCGCCCCCCCCCCCCCGGAGCAAAGTTGTCAACAAATCGTTTACTGAAGTCAACAGTTAATAGAAATTCTACCCCAATACATGTTGGAGTTCATAATTTTCGATACAGTTTTGTAACAGCCACCACGGTCGACTGGTTTCTACGAGAAAGAGGGTTAAATATTTCGAATCCTTTCAAATCTCTGAAGGAGAGGCTCTTTTTGTTATCATGTCACTATAAAAACGCACCTCCTTCAAGAATTAACAACACTTTTCATCGATACATCCTAACCGAGGGTCCTGGTTGAATCGTGCTACGATGGAAGGCTACACTATTCTCTCGCTTCTTCTCTGCCTCAGTGTGGCAAGCGCCTTCTCTAATAATGGTAAGGTACACATATTTTCTTTCATTCACTTTTCATTCATCCATTTACTGCCAAAATTTTAGATAGGCCTACGTTTAATTTCAGCAGGACAATAACTATACAATTTGGCGCCAATAGCGAAAGCTAGTTAAGTTTGGCCACATTTAAAACTCAATGATCTATTGCATTCACTGAATAACAAAGAAGTATCTTGGGGTTTGCACTGACTAAAAGGAAGTTTGAGATTTTGAAACGCTACTATTACGACTACTAATATTGTCGATTATTTAGGAGTGCTAAAAACAAAAGTACCATAGCTCTTACAAAAATCACAGAATTCGAAGAGAAACATAACATGTATGCGTAATCAACAAACATACCATTACAATACATTTCAGCGATTGCACCCTCTTTTTTAAGATATTTAGACTTGAGTAAAATGTCGCTTGTCGTTTTGTTTCCGAAGGTAAATAATAACGCACCCGGATAGGACCCCTGGACGTCCGTAATTGTTCGTTATTCCGAAAGTTAAACATTTGAAGGGTCGTAATTCCGAAGATGAAATAAGGATCGTAAAGACGAAAATGAAATAGGTTTCTAATTCCGAATAATCATATTTCCAAAACTGTCAAAGAACGCTGGAAAAACGAAAGCAGAATAATTCAGCAAGCACAGACCCTATAATCAGGCGCGGATCCAGGATTTTCCAATAGGGGGGGGGGGGGGGGGGCAGAAATTCGAAATTCGCGCAGACCGTTACTTAAACTTATCAATACTGACAAGGTCATATTAGAAGCACTGTACTTAGTGTACTGGTACCTACAAACGGGCACAATTATTTTGGAAAGGGGACATGATCACGTCACATCTCTTGTCCGATATCAACATTCCCCGTTTTCAAGTTATGCTCGCGCGCAATTTTTTTGACATTTCCATCAGTGGGGGCTGAAGCCTCTTGCCCCAATATCATTTCCTGGTTTAATAATTTGGCGAGCGAGCGAAGCGAGTGAGCGGAAATTTGAGCTTATGTATGTTGTGAAAGTGTTAATTGTCACCAAAATATACGAGATAAGATAGAACAAATGCATATTGGTAATTTTTAATTTTCTTGGGAAAAAGAGGCTGCAACCCCATCCCGCATTAACTGCAGGTGTTTTGAAATCAAATCAGACTCCCAAAAAAAGTATTAACCAAAACGCACGAATCCAGTTTCAAAAATAAAAAAAATGTCAGGTTCAGAGGGGGGCACATCACCCCTCAGACTCCCTCTAAAAGTATTAACCGAATCGCACGAATCCAGTTTAAAAAAATTCAGCTTCAGAGCTAGAGAGGAACCCCCCCACCACACACACACACACACACACACACGCACAGACACCCCCTGTGCGCGCAAGCGCGAAATTAACGCTGGCGCTAATGCGTAAGCAGGGGCGGCGGAGCTATTTCCAAAGTGGAAAGCATGGACAAAAAAGGGCACCTACAAAGCGAAATCTCAAAGCGAAAATATACATTTTTTTAGACATTGGTATATACCTCATTGTGATTCCATTATCAGGGAAGATTTTAATATTTGTTTTTCTTTATATATTATACAAGATATTGCTTAAGCCTCACACTTTCGGCTGGGTGTGAATGTCTGAATATTCATTTGCGAGCGAGCAAAGGGAGCGAGAAAAAATGTAAGATCTGTGAGGTCGCAGAATGAAAAATTACATCTTATAAAGAGGAAAAAACCAAATCATGATGGGGTTATAAGCATCACGGAAGACTGAAAAACCCTTTGTTTTAAAGTGACATATAATTGTATCATCTATAAATGCGAGCGAGCGAGCGAGCTTTAGGGGAAATTACTCTTAGTCGCTTTAAATTATGTGCAAGACTAATGATGAGCAGGTAAGGGGGCACGTGCCCCCCCTCCCCTTGGCTACGTGCCTGATGATGAGAGGTTAAGGGGACACTTAATCGAAAGGGATAAAGACATATTAGAAAAGAAAAGGAGCATGTGTCAAGGTACAAAGAGTAATTATCAAAGGTTTAAACGGGGCACTTCTTACACCTGAAAGGAGGCACTCACCAGAAATGAGATAGGGCACTTATGAGTATGGGAAATGGGCATTTATCGACGGAAAAGGGGCATGCATCAGAAATTGATTTATCAGAGGTGAAAAGGGGCATTTATAAAAAAAAAAAAGGGGGATAGGTCCCTTATTAGAAAGGAAAAAGGGGGCACGATTCAAAATAAAAGGGCAGTTAGCAAAGGTGAAAATGGGCACCCCATCATAGATGAAAAGAGTACTTATCAGGAGGGAAGGGGTACTTTTCAAAGTAAAACGAGCATCTCTCTGATTTGAATAGGGGCAATTATCGGAGGTGAAGAGCGCACTGAAGTGAAAAGAATTAACTTCTCATATATGAAAATGGTCATTTACCAGAGATGAAAAGGGAGACTTTTTATTTATGAAGGGCCTCATTTTTCTAAAAAGCCCTTATCAGATAGGAAAGGGGGCACATGTGTTGATGAACTGTGCGCTTATCCGAGTTAAAAAGGGGAAGGGGGCACTTCTTTACAAAGTAAAAGTGGCCCTTTGGGGGGGTACTTGAAAAATTGGGGCGAACTTTGCCCCCTACCCCTGCCACCCGCCCCCATCATCTGAAAATCCAAAAATGATGCTGTAGGTGTTTATACCCCCTATAGCGATATACTCTGTGCTGTGTTATACCCCTATAGAGATATAGTCTTTGATGTTTGATGACTCACTAATAAATGCCCACTCCACTTTAGTTAGTAAATGCCCACCCCTTTTGTTCCTAACTTTGTATTGTTTAGTAAGTTTATATGAGTTTGCTATGTCCAGTGAGCACAAAGAAACTCTACCCTCAGAATTACAGACTAAGGATTAATCCCCCAGTTTAGTAAACATTACCCTACCAGCATAAATGGACGAACTTGGAGATTAAGACTTGAGCAGGGATCGGTCAGCATGAATAGTGTACAACATGTGTCATTCTACATTTTGAGTGAGCACTGAGTACACCAACTGACTTGTTTCTCCTCATCTTTGATTATTTCCAGGTAAGACAATATCATTTCTATCTATGTATTTTGATATTAGTATGTATACATGTATATTGTATATTTTATGTATTCATGCTAAAGTAATACATTTTACTGGTATTCCATCCATAGTATTTAGCAGTTTAGTTGGTTATTATAAAGCAAGAGTATTGTAATGCTTTATTATAGCATGGTAGCACCGTTTTAGCTTTCGAACAGAGTAAGTAACTGTCTGTTTGGCTTTCTATTGGATATTTACTGTATCTATAACTTTATTGTATTACTTTTAAACATGATCAGTTTTTGGTACTTGAACCCTTTGAATCATGTATATATATATATATATATTATTATATAAATAAGTAGATTAAGACTTCGATGTGAAAGGGTTTTAGCAACTCCGAACTCCAGAAAGTGAGGAGACTGGACCTAAGATGAGAGTGAATGATAAGAGCTGTAGATAGAGGAATCTGTGGTCTGTCCACCATGGACC